>JADRCC010578865.1:0-16462 GCA_019843855.1 Hylomyscus alleni
TGATTAAGGAATTTCAAAATCTGCAATCTTGTATTTCTTCCAATGTATCAGGCTACAGAGCGACAAAGAAAAATTAGTGAGTTTGGAGATATAGATGTTACTAACAAATACATTAACATTTTAAATAGAAGCAGAAACTAAAGGTAGAAATCACAAGAGTCTGGATAACTTGTAGGAAGCCACTATAGTGGATACCTACCTGCCTTATTAGAGAGGGGGGAGGGAAAGGAAGGGGAGAGGGAGAAGGAGAAGGAGAAGGAGAAGGAGAGGGAAAAAGAGAGGCAAGAGAAGAGAGAGAGGCTACTTCCAGATTTTTTTCATGTAGTTTCTGGAGATTCAAACTCATGTCTTTGTGCTTGTACAGTAATCACCCTTACCCACCAAATTGTCTCCCAAGGCCCTTGGAGAAGTTTTAAAGCTAAAGAAATAAAATCCTCCAGGAACATAAATCCAATAAGAAGAAAAAGAGTACACAAGGAATCCAGATAAAAGGACAGAAGGCTAAATGATGGATTAGAAGTACAAAAAGCAGAGCTAATTAGAGTATTAGAAGATGCAGGAGGAAAGAAAAGATGAAAGTAGGCATAGAGGCAACATTAACTATTTACATACAGCATCTTATTTAGTTGTATAGCATCTGTCACTTTTCTGAGTGAATACTCACTCAGAATACTCCTCCACTCAAATAATTTTGATAAAAGCCTAGGTTGTGGCTTGCCACAGGTACAGTTGGGATTGGCATTCTGCTTTGCCAGTCCTCAGAGCCCTAGCTGTGCTCACTCCACTCAGAACTGCTTCAAGTTTCCTTCACAAACCATGCACTCTAGAACCTCTCAAAGTGCTTATAAAAAGGAAATAAAATGATCAGTTTTATACCTAAGACTTGATAAACCCAAAATTTCAAAGGCTGAATCTGGAGATTTACATAAAAAAGTCCCTGTACATGGCTCTAAGTAAGACAGCTTCTTTTCTCTGTAGAGCATATCCCACTGGTTGGAGAAATTCAAAGCTGGGTTATCTATCCCAAAGCTACATGCCCCTTATCACACAATCAAAGGGATAAGATTTTACTCTAAAAACACCAACCCAATTACAAATTGTTATTTTTATGAATTAATGAAAACCATGACAGCTACTTCAGTTAAAAAAAAGAAGAAGAACAATCATGTATTTGTATCTGGAGATCTGGAATCGTCCCCTATTGCATCTTACATTGCTCTTAACCTTTTTTATCTCTGATTTTTCCCAAATGAAAAAGCAACCTGAACCTTAAATAAGAGGCCTTCAGTAAAGCCAGTTGAACGAGAGAATGACTTTACCACATGGATCTTTTTCATCTGAACATCTAAGCTGAAAGGATAACCACTGATGTTTTTCTGCAAAATATAGTTCTCCACGGGAAAATGAAAGCCAATCATGACAAACGTTTCCACTTCAGTCAGAATGACTAGGAGTACGGGCATGGGGCTTTGTTTGATAATAAATGCACTTTACCTCGTGCCTGCTTCTGGTGATCCCTTGCTGGGTGGTGATCTTTAATTAGGAGATGTCAGATACTGAGTTTGCAGCAGTGACTCCAGATGCTCTACGGGTCTCTGCTTGAGATAAGAAAAGCCAGGGCTCCCAGCTGTGAAGTTCCAAAGTTCTCTCGCCTCTGGCTCCTACATGGGAGAAGATACAAGCTGTGATCTTGATTTTAAAAAAAATGGGACATTAAAAATTGTTAACCTTTTACTGTCTCGTGATGCACAGCTTCCTCATAATCTTCAGCACTATCGGGTGACATTAGCTTTTGCTATTTGCACTCACTCACTGGGGTATCTCACTGTATCTTGAAAGAGTCATATCTGAAGCTGAACTCATGGCAATCATTTCTTTTTATTTTCTATCTTTTATATATTCATCAACCATCCTACCACCCCAGCAAGAAATCAGAAAGTTGTATACCATTGCCTTTCACCTCCATATCTTACTGTAAATCAACAGGCCCACACCAGTCCATCTCAAGCTATTTTTATAGTGCACTTACCTATGAGTCATCCTACCCTTTGACCTCTTTACCTAGATTCCTGGGTTTCCTGCATTGACTCTACAGTCCAACTTACTTTATACAGCAAGAGATATAGCCATGTATGTTATTCCACACATTGAGTTGAGAACCTTCAGTTGAGCTGACATATGTTGTCATTCATGTTGAAGGCTGTTTGCCTTTTTACACATTATTCTCTGAAATGTCCTTCCTCCACTTCACCCCACACATTCTCCTCAAACCTTATACCCAGTCTCACCTCTATTGTCTAAAGCCACTCCTAACTTCTTTGGTCATTTCATCATTTGCCAGTGAGCCCTCGTTTGTCCCATTGCTTTTCATTTTGAGTGATCAATAGTGGCTCTTCCATGTTGCTTTAAGCTTCACTTCCAATCCACTGAAACATCCTTCAGAAAAGGTGGATATCTCTCTTTCCTCTCTCCTGTTCGTTAGATGTCTGGTCCATAGCAAGGGTATGAAGATCTCCTAAATATGCTGCAGATACAATTTCAATATTCCAACATTATCAGTTATAGAAAATAAAAACATTCCCAATTCTCACATATTCACAAGGAACAGCTATTGAAAGAAAGATTTCTTCTTTCTTATGCCCAGGTTCACATGCTGCTTTTCTTGTTGAGGAGCCTGTTATGACTAATAACCAATGGGATAAGGCTAATGATATCTAAGCTGAGGACAAAAGCAGCTCTCAGGCTTACCTGCAACTGACGTTTTAACATTTCAACCCCCCAGTCTAGGCACAGAGAACATTTTTAATAAAAAGGCATTATGGACTGCAGAGATGGCTCACTGGGTAAAGACTCTTGCTACCAAGTCTGAAGATTTGTGTAGGTCCCAGGACCTACATGGTAGAGACATCCAACTCTTACAAATTGTCCTCTGACTTCCATGTGTGCACCATTGCATGCATGTGCATGTGCGTGAGAGTGCACGCATGCGTGTACACACACACACACACACACACACACACACACACACACTAAATGTAGTACCCTAAAGAAAAAACTGACCAGTAATTGGAGTAACCAACTACTTCCCGTGTCACTCACCTTCGGCCTCTGTACCAGATATACCCTTATATATGTGAGGCCAAAGAAATGTTATGCTTACTATTCTGTGAATAATAGTGGACTACCTGTTTTCACATCAAATCATGTGCTGCTGGTAGGAGGTAGAAAAAGATGGGGGACACTGTCACAGACTGGAACTGTGCCCTCAGTGGACAATGAAGAAAATGTATCCAAAGAGAATTTGACAAAGAGAAAGGAAGGGAGCACCAAGGGCAATAGAGTGATTCCTGCAAGGATTCTGCTAGGTGATGCTCATTTACTTCCACAAGATTTGCTTTTCAGAAAAAGTCTAAAAATGTTTATGTTTACAAAGGAGCCTAGAAAAGCTGTTTCTATTAGAGTACCTGTTGGATAAACCACTGAAAACATCATTAAAAATGGTGGCAGGATGGGCCATTCACCTGTAACGGAATACTCTACAGACATAGTAGTAGAACTGCATACTTATTTCCAGAATTCTGTCCTTGAGTAATTTTAATAAAACATTTATAGTAGCAACTGATTTTTCTCATTCTAAACTATGTGTGACACATACACATATTACACAACAGTTATCAAATAGGTTGAAGAGCCCCTGCAGAGACTCCCCTGAAAGAATGAATCAGAACTCTTAGTTCAGTGTACAAGATTCTTACCTACCTGTTTACCTTCTAGAACTTCAGCCTAGACTCTGCCTGGTCATCCACATGATCCAGGTACCAGCCTTCTTAGGTCACAGAATATTTCTGCTTCATACAGCATCCTCTGTCTTGTTCTCTCCCACCATCTGGTACTTTTGAAGTCTAGCTTAAATGCCTTCAGCTCCATTTTGGGCAGATTTTGTAGTTTTCACTTCTTCCATACTTCCAATGATTTGTTGAAGCTCACTGATAGTGAGTATCCAATGTTAAATATCAAGAAGCTGACATGGTAATAATATTTTGTAAATTTGTATTTGAGTTCATATGTGTCACTTGCACACACTTGCAGTGTGTGGGGTGAAGTATGTATAACTGAGTGCAAGCAATGATGAATTTCAGAAGAGGGCATACACCCATTGGAGCTAGAGTTGTAGATGATTGCCAGCCACTGGTTATGGATGCTAGAAACTGAATTCAGCTCCTCTGCAAGAGAAATAAGTGCCATTGACCACGGGGCCAGCTCTCCAGACTCTGCAAGTTGACTTGTAAATAAGGTATTGAAAGAAAGACGGAGGGGATTGTTCAGTTATGGACATGCACTTTGGTAGAGCAATGAGGTTGATTTCAACATTTCTTTGTAGATCACCTGCTGGATGCTGTTCTTCCTAGGTTCTAAGAGAAACACCAAGATACGAACCCAACCCTTGGTAAAGCCACAGCTTCACTGGAAAATCAGTTTTCTTTCCTTATGAAGCAGGGATACCAGGACACATGCTGTGACTGAGGAATGTGAGCACAAACACTTAAAATCAATCTCCAGAACCTTTCCAAGTACAAAAGGAAGACAAAGAGAATGAGGAGGAGGAGGAAGAGGAGGAGAAGATGGAACAGGAGGAAAAAGAGAAAGAAGGAAGGAGGGAAGGAGAGAGGGAGGGAAGCAGAGAGGGAGGGAGGAAGGAAGGAAAGAAGAGAAAGAAAATGAGAGGAAAGGAGAGAGAGAAGAGAAGAGAAGAGAAGAGAAGAGAAGAGAAGAGAAGAGAAGAGAAAATGCAAGGCTTGGTAGACTTGGTGATATACAGTTGTAATCATAGTTCCAGGGAAGATGGATCCTTGGTGCCTACTCATTAGCTGGTCTACTGTACTTGGTTAATGACCCTGTCTCAACAACAAAACTGATAGTTCCTGCAGAATGACAACTGGAGCTATCTTCTGATTTCTATACACATACTCACAGGTTTCTAGACACTTACATGGACCAGTAAATACATCATAGGCGCGTGCGTGCACACACACACACACACACACACACACACACACACACACACACCTGCATCATAGACACACATATACCACATACACATTAAATATAGATGATAAATTATTGTTGAGAGCCTTTCAAAAAAGAGCTTAAAACTTTCTGCAGTGTAACTATTCACACCACAGGTACTAGCAAGTCAAGCCTTCTGCTGTGCAAATGTAAACTACAGATTCCTACTACATACCACTGTACACATGCCTTAGTCACAGCATGTGTCTTGGTTTCCCTGACTCAGAAGGAAAGAGAACTGATCTTCCAGTGAAGTTGTGGCTTTACCAAGGGTTGGGTCCATATCTTGGTGTTTCTCTTAGGACCAAGGAGGAACAGCATCCAGCAGGTGATCTGTAAATGTTGAAATCAACCACATTGCTCTATCAAATACTAACATGTATTTGAAATTAAGCTGTGATGTTTTGTTTCTAGCCCTGATATTCTTCAATCTCATTTCTAAAGCTAATAAGATTTGACTCAATAACATTCATTTATATTAGCATTCTTAAATATTATGAAGTAATTGGAGTTTTTTCTTTTAGTATGGCAGTGATATTGATTAAAATAGAAAATGAATAAGTATATCTTTCTTTATTATATGTAGATATGATTACCCTCCTATCTTTACTTCCAATAGCATTGCTTAATAAAAAAATCCAAGGAGTGCCTCAGGAAGTCATAATATGATTTTAATATACTTTGCTTCAGAGAACCTCTGATGGTTAATTATGAAACTTTCATCTTTGAAGTGAAATTAGAATAAAAGGAACTTATTAACTAAAGGATGCAGGGTCAGTAAATCAGACAGCTTCTTTTGAACACTTCATCTCATCAATCTCAAGAGACTTAAAACAATTATATTTTATCAAAAACAGAGAAAAAAGCACCAATGGGGATGTCAATTGGCTTTGGGCATTTCTTACAAAGCAATCATAGGGAATGATCATTCCATTCTTAATCAGAGTCACTCTGGGAAATGACACCCCCCCCCCCCCCCGCCAGAAGGAGTAAGCCTCTCTAGTGAGAATTACAGGTGGTGGAGTAAGAGACTCCAGCTGTGAATTTAAAAATTTAGGTCCATTATCTCAACCAAGAGATGATGCTCTTTGGCTTGTCCATTCACTCATTCCATTCCCCATCACGAGTTTATCAGGAAAAAATAAGCGTGCAATGAGTTTAGACAAGCTTAAGCTAGTGTACAGCCTGATCACTTACTTGGATAACTAACTTCACCTTCGAGAATTTTAGCTTTTTTACCTTTAAATGAAGTTAGTATAAACCTCTTAAAGTTATGGTAGATATTGAGATTGTATGTTTTATAAAAAATGGCAGATATTCAATAAATATTTTTTCTTACCCCCTTTTCATTCATGAACAGATTTTATTAGTGAATATTCTGATGGTTAAATTGCAATGCCAAATCTTAATTTATAGGCTGTAATCCTTGCTCTTGAGATCTTGTACATACCTTTTTTGTTTAAGGATCTCTAAAGTAGTGGTTCTCAACTTGTTGGTCGCGACTCCCATGAGATTTGCATCATACATGTTCATCTTACAATTCAGAACAGTAGCAAACTTATAGAATAGCAACAAAATAATTTTATAGGTTCACCACAACATAAGAAACTGTATTAAAGGGTCAGAGCATTAGGAAGGTTGAGAACCACTGCTCTAAAGTATTCTAAAACAGTGTCCTCATGAGACTGTCTCCTCTCCTCATACATCTATGAGTCTATGGGTGACAAAAAGCAGAATCAATAAATAAAAAGACAGACATGAAACTGGAAGTAGGTTGGGGTAGGGAGTGTATCTGGAAGGAATTTGTGGAGGAAGGAGATTAATATGTTCAAAATACACGACATGAATGCATGAAGTTCTCAAAATGTTAATAAAATATATTTAAAATATACTCTTCTCTTTTTAAGACATTTAAAGTCTCTTTTGAACATCAGTCCCATAAATATGAAATGAGTAGATGACAATTTATAATTAAAAACAAACCCAAGATGATAGGAAAGACAAATGTGTTGTAAGGGCAGGTTTGCTTCTGACTCACTACATGGACTGAGTAGGTCTCTCCAACAAGTAAGAAGTAAAGAAAAGCATCTAGGATCTGCAGTACAATTTTCTGGGAAGTGACAAGAGAGTGAGGGAACAGGACCCAGAGAACTGTGACACATCTGTGATGGCCAGCAGGCTTCTTGTGTTGATTTTCCATAAGGCTTTGTTAAACAGAAGCAAAAATACTATCACCAAGGCAATCTGAAATATAATTTGTAATATAAAAATGTTAATGTAATATAAAAAATGAGAACATGAGTTATTTATCTCCTACGAACAGAACAATATTGTTTGGTTCCCTTTGTGACTAGCACATAGTAGGTGTTCAATAAATGTATGTTAGGTGGAAGTATTCAGAGATCCAAAAGCCCAGAACAGTCATATCAAGTGGGGTACTAAGACAAGTTCAAAAGACTTTAAAATTTTAAAGAAGCTAGGCCCAACTTTAGCTTAGAAAGTCTAAGAAAGGGAAGAAGTGGTGGGGGAGGAAATTCCAGTAAACGCAGAACAGACTGAACACATATTGATATATTATAATTGCAACTATTTAGAGGCATGGGGGAAAACTAAACAGTGTGGTCTATGCTTCAAAAACCATTTAAGAAATCCTTATGCAAACTTTGCAGATCAATAGCCTCATTTTTATTTTTCAGCTTACATAAAGGAAAATTAATTGACTTGCCACAGTCACACAAAAAGAGAGCAAAAATTTAAGCCTGTGCCATTGGAGTTAAGATAAAACACATAGCCTGAGACCTGTGTACAATTTGAATTGGCTAAACTCGTGCTTCAGAATGTGATGTCTGTCTCATAATGCAATGTCCTTAGATAGGAAACTGTACTACCCCAAACTCCTTGGTAGGAACATCTTATTCAGCAATTAAATGCTTGATCTTATCTTAAGAGATGACTCCAGTATCTACCAGATATATAAACCAAGAGCAGAGACTCATGCTTGTCACCTCTCTGTTCTTCATCCATGCTGCCACTTGTAGCAAAGTGTTTCAAAACTCTGTGCTTCTTCATGGTAACTATTTATCTCTTACCTGACTCCAAGTATCCTTGTTTTAATACCAGGCTCAGCTTGGTGTCTCTTCTGGTCCTAGCTGAGCTCACTCACATGTTTTGGCATTTATCTGACTATGAGCTAATGTAGGACTGATCTGGCTGAGATAAGTGACATGATGTAGCTCATGAGACTCATCCTAGATATATAGGCAGGAATTATACCTGAGTAATACGTCTTTGCATCCTCTTCCTCTACCTCCTATCTACTTATAAACATTTTGAGGTGTAAAGATGGAAACAAATCTCCTTATTGGCAAGAGAAAGCCAGTAAGTGTACAGCTCATCCTATTTTCTCAGAGGCAGAGTTTCTCATTAGCCTAGAACATGGCAGGAAGCTGCAGAATAGCAGGAGTCTGTCTGTCTCTGCCTCCTCAGTGCTGGAAATCACAAGCACACTCAACTACAACTGTCCCTCCACATCTCACTACTTCCTCAGGCTCTGTGAGTTGTTTCTTCCTTTGGATTCAAGAATTTGTCAGATTCTTCTGCTATCTTCCATAATACATTCCATCACTTACTGCTCCATGATGCTGTATGGTATAGGCTCTCTGATCTTCCCACTTTCCAAGAGTGTACCACAAAAGAAGGGAAGCTTCTGCCTATTGTTCAGAATGATGTCTCATATATAGCATATCACAAATCTCAATACCTGTCAAATATGTCAGAAGGTACATGGATAAGTGGATGGGTTGGTAAGGATCACACATACTTCAGTTTGTGTTTAGGGGAAGCACAGAGATTGTTAACAACAATTAATTTAGAGAACTTGGGGATATGAAATAGATGTCTAGTTTACTTTTGAGGAGAACAACTAAACTCTTTGCCTCTGAATCAGATCAAGACCTACGGGCCACATGCTGTCTAACTTTTATTTCTCTAGATACTCTTGATGGTAAAACAAGAGGGTATCCATCTGTTCCTAAGACCCTGGGACAGGATTCTGGTCCCAGGAGCTGCGCTATTCTGACTCGCCATTCCAAGTCTGTTGCTTGTTTGCTCACTGCCTTTTGGCCATCTCTCCTAACCTGATATTCCTTCTCTGTGAATTGGACTTAATATAGAATGCATTTGTGAGATAACATAACATAACATAATGATTTGTCACTAGGCACCTTGGTGGTCTATTGTCCATCTTCACTACCCTTTTATTTTCCTTTCTGCAGAAGAAACTGGGATATCTTAGGTTCATCCTTAACACAGGAATGAAAAGTGCCCCTATTTCCTGGCAGGTGAGGACACTTTGCCTCTATAGATCAAGTTCAATGACTGCCTCTCCCCACTATTTCTCTTGTCAGACAAATTTGTGTCAGGATCTCCTAGTTTGCATTTCCATTTGACTGTGCTTCTAAAGAGAACCTTTTAGATGAATAAGGGAAAAAAGTTTAAAAAGAGGGCTCGACATCTATTCTGTCAGAAATAGAAAGAAAACCCTTTAATTCTCTTTTCTGCCTCTCAGCTGATTCAGCAACTCGCCACCTTCTCCATCCCAACTCCATTTTTTCTTTATTCTCGGCACTGTTCTCATTATCCACAGCGTATCTCAGTCAGCAACTTTATCCTTCTTTTTTACATAAAGAACAACCCCTTTAATCCCTTTCACCACTGATGACTTCCTGCCAATTTGAGTAAGGTCAGTTGTCCTAATGGGCTCTGGGATGTCAGAATGAGCCCTGCAGTGGTTCTGCAGTACTGTCAGCACAAGGCAGGGATGTGGCTGCCTATCCAGGGGTTCACACTTCCTTGAGCCGGTAACAACCTACCCACTCTATCTAAAGTTCTTACCAGTCTCCAGAAGCAGAGGAGCCTAGCTGTTCAAACTATCTGTGAACTATAAGGAAACCATTGCAGCATCATCCTGGCTGCTCTGATCATCACAGCCATGGGCTCTTGGATTAACTTCTTCTCCACCCACCAAGTCTAACTGTGGCCTGGACCCATTAGAATGTACAGAACTCAGAACTAGTCTAGGTGAATTGAAATTCCTACCTAACTAACCTACTGCCTAGTTTGTGTCCCTGAGCAAAGAAATTGAGCATTCTAGGACTCAGTCTTTCTGAAAAGAATAACGATAAAGGTAGCTTTCACAGTTCATCATGGAGTTTGAATTGTAATTATGTGGAGGCACTGAAGAAGTATCTCAGTCAGTAAAGTGCTTGCCACACAAATGGGAAGACCTGAGTTTGGGTATGCAGCCCCCTTATAAAAAGCCAGGTGTGGCAGCCTGTAACTATAGTAACTATAATCCCAGCACTGGGGAAGCAGAGACAGAAGGCAGTCTGTCTAGACTAGGCAATTAAGATGTTTGGTAGTATGAGTAACCCTGTCTAAGGAAAAAGTAGAGTAGTAGTAAAGAAGACACTTAGACACTTGACCTCCGTCTACATGAGCACATTTGCATAGAACACACATACAAACATATGCAAATGTAAGAGAGCTAAGAATGGGGCAAGAGGGAGAAAAGGAGCAAAGCAGGAAGAAGATGGGGTAGAGGAGAGGGAAAGATAATGGGGGAGGGAGAAAAGTTGTAAGCAGAGTTCCCAGTACTTTCTGTCTATGAATTCAAATTCATGGTCACAAATTCTTCTTCCCCCATCCCCTCAGAAGAAAGAATTCCTCTTCTGCTCCCTTATCGCCTGCTCTTCAGTTGGGAGTCTGAACTTCAATAGAACTTTTCAAACATATGTAGTGTCATGTTGTCTTGTCGTAGCTTCATTAAGAAACACCCTATTGTGGTAGTTTGAATATACTTGGCCCAGAGAGTACTACTATTCCCTGTTAGAGTAGGTGTGTCACTGTGGGTGTGGGATTTAAGACCCCCCTCCTAACTGCCTAGGAGCCAGTATTCTGCTAGCAGCCTTCAGATGAAGATGGAGAACTCTCAGCTCAGCCTGCACCATGCCTGCCTGGATGCTCCCACGCTCCTGCCTTGATGATAATGGACTAACCTTCTGAACCTGTAAGCCAGCCCCAATTAAATGTTCCCTTGGTCATAGTGTCTGCTCACAGCAGTAAAACCCTAACTAAGACACCTACCTACAGGCCTGCCTCAGCCCTTAGTATCCAAGTTCAGCAGGCCAGTGTGTCTCAGAGCTTGAGCTGAGCTATAGGCTATTTAGCCTGTTTCTGCCTCCAGGAAATCTTCATGAAGATGATGACCGAGTGAGAAAGCCCTTTGGATTGTGCCGTGTCTGACATTTACCCATCAGAGTTCTCAGTGAATCCTATTGCAGTCTCCTGTTTTCTAGGCTGTCGGCTGCACTGGAGTCCAAGCTCCTAGAAGTGGGTTGAAAACTGAGATTCTTGCTCAGTATGTGTCACAGCCAAAACACAGTTAAGAATGCTACTGACATAATGAACGGAATCCAAGGATTAGGGTGGAACTTGCGAGAACTTCTTGGGTAGTGACTGAGGACCTTGAAGCCATAGTAGAAACAAACGAAATTTTCTCAGAGGAGAAAATTGACATCTTCTTGATTCTTATTATGGGCCAGGATCACTGAAGAGGTTTTGCTCACACCACTCAGTTTCCTCAAGTTGGATATAACATTTCCATTCCCATTTTATGCATGGGAGTTGAGAGACTGAACATTCAAGACACACTAATTCCAGGATTCAGAACCAGTAATCTGGAGACTATCCCAGACCTCACATCATACCATACTACAGCCTATGCTGTGTGCTTCCTATTAGCAGGGGCATTCCCTTTCTGCCTGCTCTGGGAGCCCTGACTGAGAATGAACAAATGAATGAATGAATGAATGAATGAATGTGGTTTTGTGCCTAAGCGACAACTCTTAAACAAAGCTTTTATCTAATGCAAAATGAAAACATTTCTTATGAGAAATATGTAATCTGTATGTGCATTTATATTTCAAAGCCCCCAACTCATGAGGATTTCTCTGAGCTGTTTTTGTCAAGATGTGAAAAATAGCTCCCAATGAATTTTTTGATGTGAGTTAATATAGTGATAAGCACCATAAAGTCCCTGGGAATAACACATCATTAATTTACCTCAGAAAATAAGACTTCAGTGGCAAATAAGCCTCATAGGGGCTCTGTGGTTAAAACAGCTTGGCGAGCAATGGCTATTCGAATTGATTCAAATTAAAGGTAAAAATGGCCCAGCAAGTGTAACAAATAATTATTTTATGCTGTGGAAAACACACGGTCTGTTTTCTGGAGGGCTCTTAACTAAGTTGAAGGGGAAAATGAATTATTAGGAATGCCCGTGTTAGTGGAAAGAGACATTGTGTTCTGAAAAGAATGTTGGAGTCATAGGAGACCTAATTTAGATCTTCGCCTTGACAATAATTAGCTGTTCGACCTTGGGAATGTAGCTTTCCCTCTCAAGACCCTGACATCCTAGTCTGTAAGATGAGTGAATTGAATTCTGAGAGCTCTAAGGCCCTACCTGAACCGAATGGAGAATCTCAAACATTTTGTGTCACACGGGAACCGAAAAGAAGGCTATGTTCTCAAAGGAATATGGGGTTTCGTGTGTGTTTATGTGAGTTTGTGTGTGTCAGTGTGTGTATGTGTTCTCATGTGAGGTAAATGTGTACGCGTCTATGCCCCTTTGTGTAGAAGTGTACATGAATGTGTGTGCAAAAGCTTATGGAATCCAGAGTTCCAGCCGGTATTGTTCCTCAGCCACTGTCCACCTTGGCCTTTGAGACAATCTTTTACTGACTTGGAGTTCTCCAATGAGGCTTGCTTCCAATGTTGGCCTCTCCAGTGCTGAGGTTACAAGTTCACACCACCATCCTATACCTTTTGTTTTGGAGAACTTACATCACACCTTTAAGCACTTTCCTGCCTGAGCTGTCCGTCCAGCCCTAGGATGTGGTCCTTTAGACTGGGAGGCAAGAGGAACACGTACACCAGTAGGCGAATGATTATTTCTTAACTTAAAGCTAACTCAGCTGTGAGTATGTAGTCTGCCACTTATTGGTCAGAAGGTTTTCTCATCTCTAAGTGCTTTCCTCTGTAGATTGTATTTATATATGTTCCATAAGATAGAATACACAAGCTTGTAAATCCTTGTAGAAGATGGATTTTTTTTTAAGAAAAACCATGAGTCTGCATGTCTCCTAGGTAGGACAAGAGATGTGTGGTGGCAAATAGGTAGCAATGAGAAGCTCAAGTAGCTCCAACATGCCTGTCTGAGGGCCCCATAGGCTCTTTCCCAGGACTGAAATTTGTGGGCAAGCTTTAAAGCTAACAAGCCAAAACTGTATAGGGTGAGCTGAGGACAGTGTCCTTGCTGGAGTCAGTGAGGAGGTCTAGGGCTGCAGTCCTAGGCGTGTGTGCAAAACTGCAGAAGGCCCAGGACTGCTCAGGCATTGGTCCTAAGCCTTTGCTCCATGTGGGAGCCACTCGGGAGCTTTTTTTAAAAATGTGATGTTTCAGTCCTGTTCTCTGGTTCTTCTCTCAAGGGCCCCATATTCAGTCTGAACATTGAGGTCTGCATTAAGTCCAAGTGTTTTCAGCATCCTGTCAATGTTGTCAGCGAGTAACTTAAGAAAGAAGAAGTCATGGACAGAGTGATTTTAGGGATGAGCCATAGCCTCCCAGGAATGAGGATCCATCAGATAAAGATGAACGAATGGCATTCAATAGAAAGCAAAGCAATAAGCCTTAGTGAAGAAATGATATTCAGTCAATAATCCTAGTGCCATAGACAACAAATAACTAAGAAATGTGAAGGTATGAACCATTAGGCTTCCTGGTTACAAGCCTAATGGAAGTTCCTATGCAATAGAGAATCCAAACCATGTTTAAATTTAGTTTCCTCTTTCCTACAAAGTTTAGCATACAAGCCAGCATGTATTTGATTACATGAACTTATAAGATTAGTTCTTTTGTTTGTTTGTTTGTTTTTTCAAGACAGGGTTTCTATGTATAGCCCTAACTGTCTTGGAGCTCACTCTGCCTGCCTATGCCTCCCAAGTGCTGGGATTAAAGTCATGCGCCACCACGCCCGGCATAAGATTAGTTCTTAAATGATAATTTCACATTTAAAATCCATCTCTTGAATAGGTCAAATTACAGAGAAAAGTACCTCCACCGTGATCCATAACTTATGAATTTATTGAATAATGAATTGTTCACTTGGAAAATATGTTCTGTGTTTGCATTGTGCTCAAGTTACTGTTTCGAAACTCAGAACAGGTAGCCAAAGCCATTGGTGAAAAATAACTTCGGGGGTTAGTAGTTACAGAGACCACAATATAAAAGGCATGCCCTGAAGGCAGCTGTGAGCAGCCTGCTTACCTGTACATGTTTGTCCTCACTAAATGCTGCTAGGAAAGAACTGCAGAGGGAAGGAAAGTACACTTCATCCCAAGAGAGTGCCCTGTAACATCGCTGTACTCCAATGTCTTTTAAATGGAGAGGTTTATTATTTCTATATGATAGATTATTAACAAGGTTCCTTGAATTCACATGAGGCTAGCCAGATATCAAACTGAGTTCATAGGTGGTTTCAATTAATCATGGGCTCCTGGAATGCCCAAGAAAAGCAACAGCGACAATCAAATGTTAGGTCTCATACAGTATGCCCAAGCCAATTCAAAGTCAAAGTTACTGGATGTTTACTAAATTACTGAACTATAATAAGAAGAACATTGTAGCCTTGTGCTTATTAACATTATGCCGATAAGTTTATATTAAATATTTATTTGTCTGAGTGGCAGATCTAGGTTTAAGTTCTTGCTGAATTGTTATAGTCACCTTGTCTATGTCACTCAGAAAGTTACTTCACCTCTTTCTTATTTTCTACGAGTGTCAAAAGTGACATAGTGTCTCTTCTGCACAGTTTCTTGCATTTAGGGTTGAGCACATGGAAGTATTTCCGTGAGGAGGAACAGGAAGCAGACAGAGCTGAGAGCACAGGGCAGGAAGTGGGTGGAGAGGTTCAGCTGGTGACTAAGACTGAGAGCTCCTCTGACCAGTGCTGTGGTGCTTCATCCCAGCTACCTGCCCACAGATAAAGTCTCTCTCTCTCTCTCTCTCTCTCTCTCTCTCTCTCTCTGTGTGTGTGTGTGTGTGTGTGTGTGTGTGTGTGTGTGTCCTCTCTCAGAAACATACATGTACACACAATCACAAACACACATAATTTGGAAAAGAAATATTAATACTAAAGTAATAATTAATTAGATTGGTGTAAGATTTGTATGTAATCCCTGCAGAAAGCAGTAAAACTATAAAAGAGATACAGAGAGAAAGCCCAAGAGACAATTAAACAGAATACAGAAAATATTCACTGAATACAAAAAGATATTGGAAAGGAGGAACAAAAACATTGTTGTTGATTTTTTATTTTTTAAAAACTGAACATGTTAGGAAAAAAGAAGCAAATGACAGATTGGATGCAACATGTTAAAATGCCATTGTATGAAGATGGATTAAATATTCCATTCAGAAGAGAAAAAAAACAGCAAGAACCAACTACTTGTGTTTATAAGAGATAATAGTCTAAACACAATGGCACCAACACATTGGATATAAAAAGATCAGAAGAGAATGCGTCATTCAAGCAGGGGCCATGAGAAAGCCAGCATGCCAGACTGCAGGTCACAGATGCTCAGGAGATGAAAGGCAGACACCCTGGACTGATGAAGAGATTAACTCGCTAGGAAAATGTAAACAGGCAAATGCGATTGCCTGTCAAAATACATCACCCCAAACTGACATAGTTCACAACACTAACAGTTCTACACTGTGTCTGGAGGATTTATGTGTGTATGTGTGGTGTACATGCATGTGTCTATATGTGCATGAACCCATGTGCATGCAAGGAGGCCCAAGGAAGACACAGGTGTCTAGCTCTGTTACTCTGTGACTGTCCACCTTATTGCCTTGAAACGGTGTCCCACTGAACCTAGAGTTAGGCTGGCAGTCACCAGCGTCCCAGCATTTTTCCTTACCTGCAATTCTCCTATAACACTTAGATTATGGCACACACACAACTACATCTTTTTTTTTCTTCCTGGGGATTTGAACTAAAATCCTTTGCCTACTCAGCAAGTACTCTTACCTCCTGGTCCATCTCACTGGGCCCTTTCGAGATTTTTTTCCTTTAATTAATTTATTTACTTTATATGCCAATCACAGCTTCACCTCCCTCCTCTTTAGAGAATTTAATACTCTTCAAATTTAAATAATTACATGGAAAATGAATTAACATCCTTGACCAAATTATATTTTACATAGCCCTCTAGCTATTACTCCACTCAAGAGTAGACCCTTAGGACACAGCCCTGAAGAATTCCACTTATTGTTT
>JADRCC010578866.1:0-19604 GCA_019843855.1 Hylomyscus alleni
ACCTCTCGAACCCCTCTACTTAGTTTTAAATTGTTATACCTCTGTGTTATGGATAGACTGATAGACTGAGTAGGGAACGGTCCATAGTGATTTGCAATGGACCAACTGTTTTCTTCAGGTGGTGTTAGTGTGACACACCCAGGGAATTGCTGGTTTGTCCCTCATTATCTAGTGTCACTAATGTTCTAAGGCCACATGACTCTGAATTATCTCATGACATACTGCTATCCATCACAATGAACAGAATTCAACTCAGTCTTAGTAAAGCCACAAATATTGACATCATAATTACATTGAGACTGAAAAAAAGGTCCTCATATAAGGAAAATTCAATATTTATGTAATTAGGTCAATACGCATATATAATTCAGAAGGTAAGCCCTACTGCTTTCAGGGGTGAGAGCATTAAGGCCAAGCAAGCTCTGCGAATCTGATGTATTGATTTTGTAGCCTCAGTTCAAGCATTATTATTCATTGTTTGGGTACTTGTTTTGCCCTTCTGTGTCATTAGGCAAGATGAATAAACTAGCAATTCATTTTTTATAGGGTGGGAGTCAAATGTGAATATTTTAGTCATGGTTTCAAACCTCTTGCTGAGCTAGAGCTTAACAGGGAGCTAAGAGGACTCTAGTGTTTTGAAAGATGCCCTCTCTCTGGGCAGTTTAGGCTGGGCTTTTTATTAGCATCCCCTACCCCTTGATGAAGAAATGATTCTTGCTTATTCATTCTCCTTTATTTGATGTCAGATGTGAATGTATTGCATTGAACTGGAGATTAAATACCTTTTATGGGATGGAATGTCTAGGAGAGAAAGCTCATTGGATGGTTTCTAGGGTGCTATGTAGATACCTCATTAGCATGTAGAACTCTATCAGTCTGCATTTTAGCCTGACCACTGGGATGCCAACTTGCATGCGTCTCAGGAAAGGCAGAATACAATGTACAATAGGAGTCCCAGTCCATGTTCTTCTGGGCAAGAAATAGCAAGATCTGGGACAGGTGCTGGGACAGAGTTCTCGAGCTTATGTGTACCCAGATGGCACTGGGGACCATGTGGAGTTGAGAATGTGAGTCTGCAGGCATGCATTGAGCCCGGGACTGTGGTAGAATCTGGCTTGGCTCCAAGTGAGTGCCAAATGTCTGGATAGACTGGAAGAGAGGCTTTCTTCTGGACACGTAGGCAAGGCTCTTTAGGACTAAGGCCTCCCCCATAGCAATTTTCAATGAAGGAGATGGTCTTTGCTTGTCTAAACTGTTTTATTCATACTAGATGTGAATACATATGTCTTACTTAGTGTAAAACAGATTAAATACCTTTTGCAGGAAAAGATTCTCAGGAAAGGAAGCTCATTGGCTAAATACTCGGGGTCAATCTAGATATCTCATTAGAATGGAGAATTCTAGATTTCTATGCTATGTGACTGTTTGTCATAGTACTCTTGGTGGGGTGTCATGGTCACATGTTCCAGGACAGGTAGTCTGGCGTGGAGCTGATTTTAATGCCTACCATTCCTAATTATGAGATTTACCGGGGTTTTTGAATTTGCCTTGACCTTACTAGTTCTTCTGTCTGGCAGCACGGTTGTATTTGCCCCACATAACCCCAAGTGTTTTTGCTACTTGACCTAGTGTTCACTGTCTTCTCAGTAGGGTGTCATAGTTGTGTGTTCCAGAGCTGACAGAAGTAGACAGGGAGTGACTCCCTGTCTCTCAATTCTGAGATTCCCATGGTTTGAGCTCATTCAATGTTACCGTTTCTCATGCATGTCTGGTAACATGTTGCTACATGCCCTGCAACCATCAACGTGCATGCGAGCAGAATGGTCCTGAAGCCAGACAAGGTCTGCACTGCTTTAAGCCCAAAGCCGTGATTTAATATCTGAGGTAGGTATACCATTAACATAATAATCTTAAGGTTTATGTCCTCAAAGCAGTATGTGAACATGCTATATATAGCTATAGTTACAAATCAATCCAGTCACAACCTGTCCTTGCTTTCTGTAAGTCACATATTTTGCTGAAAAAGCAAACTGTGCTATAATTGTTTGCTTAAAGAAATTTAATTAAGTTTGGAAATTATGTCAAAGTTAGCCAAAGACTCATAAGAGAAAAAAATGTTCTAGAACGTATTACATTAATATATTAAATAAACACAAAGTAAAATTTGAATAACCTTTTTAGTACATAATAGCAATATGCAAATGTGCTGATAAGTCCATATTTTTTTTCCCTCTAGTGGCTGTTAATCTAGTTGGAGAATGAGAAAGGCTTTGCTACTGGAGAGTTAAATGGAACCTTGAACCTTGAACCTTGAGTATTTTTTCAGACAGGTGGTGCTATGTAGGACATATAAGTGATGAATGATGTTTAGGGAAGTTGCTGTTAAGGAGATGGTGAACTTACCTAGAGGTACCGGCAATACATTTGCTATGGAAGTTCACATACATTGACTCAGGCAACTCCTATGGGGTGTGCAAGGTACACCCGTTTGTATTGATGAAGCAGGGGATCAAGGAGGAGTGAAGGCGGACTTCGAATTCCAAAGTGTGAGCTTGGGGTATATTCAAGTCTTCCATGGCACAAACTCTACACTTTATGAGACACTAGCATCAACATTTAAGTTGAAAACAGATTCAGTTTTGTTCTCTTCTTCATTGATGTTTAGAATGGCTGATTATGTACTAATTTTCTGTTAGTCAACAACATGAAGTTTTTTTCTTGTTTTGTTTTGTTTTTTGTTTTGTTTTGTTTTGTTTTGTTTTTGTTTTTGAGACAGGGTTTCTCTGTATAGCCCTGGCTGTCCTAGAACTCACTCTGTAGATCACACTGACCTCTAAGTCAGAAATCCACCTGTCTCTGACTCCCAAGTGCTGACATTAAAGGCCTGTGCCACCACTGCCTGGCTCAACATGAAATATTTTGAGGTAGAGGATATGTGGCTGGTGAAGGCAGATCAATGATCTGAGGTTTGGAGGATTTTTCTCTTTTTGTCATAAATACATTGGCATTTTCACTGAGGTAAAGGGGTATTTTTTTGTGTGTACACCCCCTTTTCCATCTATTTACATAATATAAAATTTCTCCAACTTTCACTAAGTCATGAAGACTGTGCCTCACAATAAGTTATTTTAAACAAAGTAAATGGTATTAAGTTGTCAAAATCTAGACACTGTGTCTCAGAGACTGTATTAGATGCTCAGTACAGAGCATGCAATGAACATATTATCACAGTTTGGTGAATATGAAAAACAAAAACAAAACAAAACTAAAACAAATCTTGAATATTAGGAACTTTTTTTCAAAATTCTGAAAAGGAAGGGAAGATTTAAATGTTAAAACTATGACTACAGAACACTATTTGAACTCAACCCTAAGGTAATACTGGCATCAAGATAATTTGGTTCTACTAATGATAGAACATGTAATCATGACACCTTATAGCTGTTGTACACTGTGGCTTAAATGAATATTGTTAAATGGTAATTGAATAATGAAGTTCCTTCCTACAGCAGAGTGTATTTGGTTTAATCATCCTCTTCCCTTCTGAACATTAGGAATAGATTTATAGCTGGGCAGTGGTGGCGCACACCTTTAATCCCAGCACTTGGGAGGCGGAGGCAGGCAGATTTCTGAGTTCGAGGCCAGCCTGGTCTACAGAGTGAGTTCCAGGACAGCCAGGACTATACAGAGAAACCCTGTCTCAAAAAACAAACAAACAAACAAAAAAAACAAACAAAACAAACAAAAAAAGGAATAGATTTACAAATAACTACTTACTAAAGTCTCTTGGCCATGGATGAATATGAATATTGGTATTAGCCACTCACTGCTTCCAGCACCGTACTCAGAAGAATGCCAATTCAAACCATACAGGCAAGTTCTGGTTTGCCAGAGCATAAGTAACTTAACTTTAGCTATTCTATAAGACAACAGAATTTTAAGAGCTTTGAAATGAGAATACTTTTGCTTAGAAAGGAGAATATATTGTAATATCTTTATGGGATACAATTTAAAATATAACAATGAAAATGTAAAAAATGAATACATTTTTATTTTCATTTATTTATAGATGAAAAATCCTATAGACTAAGGCTCAATGTATAAAGCAAATATCCTTAGCTTTGACTCTAAAGAATGAATAATATCTACATGACACAAATGACTGTTACAAGAACAAAGGACACACTGAACACTGGAGAAAATATAGACCACATAGCCCACTGAATGAACAGTGTCTTTAAAATAAAATTCTAGCATTCTATATAAAACCTACACATGTTTTGATAAAATAATGGCAAAAGAAAATCAAGGGTAATTACAAGAAAAAGTGATCTAAAGAAAGACTAGTAAGATTTTGAAAAACAGATAAATATAAATTTTTATTTAAAAAAGGTGTTCTAATTTTGTCAGTTCATAATTAGCAGAGTATATTGTTAGGGAAACTCCCTTATTTTAGGGAAAATTGCCAACATATATAAAAACTGTTTGAAGTGTACATTTACTCAGACACAGTAATTCTATTTTTATAAAGCTGATCTGTGGGAAAAAATTAAGAAAATTTGCATGTAATTGTTCAGAATATGTATAAGCAAGTGAAATTTATTTGCCATTATGTGCCTAAATGATATCTTATGGAAATATGAAACCATGTCAAAATATGAGATGCATTTGTTTATTAAAACTATTCAAAAATAATTACATATTTTCCTGGTAAATAGATCTTGGTGGAATTTATATATATGCTAGCAATATCTTCAAGGCTCTCTTAGCTCAATCAAACATCACCATGTTACTATGAAAGTATGAATTCCCTCATTAATTTTTGTATAGACATAGTAGGTGCTTAGTAACAATTTTGTGAATTAATAAACTAAGAAATATAATCTAAGGCAGAAAAATGTAAAACTACAAAAATGTTTTCTCAAGCCTGTTTCTTCTATTATAAAGGCTAAGATTATATTGACTCAACATTGAATGTAAAATAAAAATGGAAATTAGATATGAACTAAGAAGTCATGATACAATATCAAAAATCCATTATGGAAAAATTGACACAAATTTTCAGAATAAAGTTGCTGTGGAGTTACAATCATACCCTCTTCCTATGAAAGTAAGTTGACAAGTCCCTCTTCCTTAATTTGACATGACAAGAGAATTGCTTGTATGCTACATGTATCCTGTACAATATTGAGTCCCCTTTTATTTTGCCATAGGCTATTCTATTGATGCCTATTTGTAGAGTATAATCAATGTGCTGGATGCACAGGTGCCTGATAATACTTTAGCATCTTGAACATACCTAATTGATATACAACCCAGGAGTGTCTTATTTGGTATGCAGAAAATATAATCAATCAAGAAGCTGTTCTGGTGGAACTGTCTTCCATGAAGTGTGGAACAAAACTATTGTTGTCTATTGTGTAGGTGTGTGTGTGTGTGTTTGTGTGTGTGTGTGTGTGTTTGCAGGTGTGCCTGTGTATGGTATGTATGTGGATAAATATGTCTATATATAGTAGTACCTAATGCATTATGTCTATGCAAGTGCAGAGGTAATTTGGGCTAAGACAAGACAATGTCTTCTACTTGTCTGTGTTTTACTTCCTTGTGATATCTCTTAAACATGGAAATCAATAATTTTTAGCTAGGCTATTGGCTAGAAAATCCCAGTGATCCTCCTGTCTCTGCATCACCTTCCCAACATTTGGGAAGCAGGTTCTTATGGCCATGTCTAGTGATTTACTTGCATAAGCAAATGTCCTTATGCTACTGCAGAAGTGTGCTTACTAGATCCATCTCCTTAGCCTCTGTTTTCAGTCCTATAATAAGTGGGTCCCCACTGTCTCCACTTAAACATTTAGCCTTGAATATTTGAAAATTATGTTCTTCTAATCACTCCAATTGATTTTTTCTTTGGTTAGAAAACCGTGAGTTTCCACATATCTTTTTCATGTGCCTTTTCTTGTTTTTGTGAGGTGATAGCTGTGTCATTTTCCTGCCACCATGACCTACTCATAGTCATGAACTATGAAGGAACTATAATTTAATTTGCAGCTATCTGAAGTTGTAAATTAAAATAGATATTTTCTCTTCTAAATCATTTTTTGTAAGGGTGTTTTATTGCAACAAATCAAATTAAACTAGAGCAGGAAAACCCAGAAGTGGATGAGACATAAGAAAGTTGGGTGGTAGAAATCCAGGCTCCTCCTGGGGTGCCGGTGGGCTATGTGACTCAGACCTGGCACCCGTGTCTGCCAAAGTTCACTCTCCAAAATGAGAAGAAGGAGGATGTTCTCAAGGTGGTTGGTCCGTGTGTGGTGTGTAGCTGCTGTTCAGACATTGACTTTGAGCTCAAGTCTCTAGATGAAGAATCGGTAGTAGGCAAAATTTCCAAGCAGTGGTCTGGTTTTGTGAGAGAGGCCTTCACGGATGCAGACAACTTCGGGATCCAGTTCCCGCTAGACCTTGATGTGAAGATGAAAGCTGTGATGCTTGGCGCTTGTTTCCTCATAGATTTTATGTTTTTTGAAAGAACTGGAAATGAGGAACAAAGATCAGGCGTGTGGTAGTGGTTTTCTGAGATTCCTCAAGAGGTGCAAGGACTTCATAAAGATGGCTGCTGAATGGAAATGGACTTCATAAAGATGGCTGCTGAATGGAAATGGAGGACTGAAAAGGAACAGACACATCGTGGCCTCTTTCCTTCACTGAAATAACTTTGTATCAATTAACCTGTGATGGACAACTGTGCTCTCCAATTAGAGTTTATTTTCTATAATTCTGTCATGCATTTGTTTTTATACATTCTTAAGGTTTTCACTGTGAATTTGTGAAAAAAATTATATGACTTTATACACAGAAATGATCTTCTCTATGAAAGAATACTTTGACTTTGTCTTTCATTCATTTCCCATTTTTTGTGGAAACTTAAATATTATTGTAATTTAATATAAAACTACATATTAAATGTAATTATGACTTACACACAAAAAAAAAAAGAAAGTTGGGTGGGTGTGTTGGGTTCTTTTTAGAGAAGCTACCAATCAGGGCATCTTGTCTTCCTCCTTGATAAGGCGTGCTCAAGGTAGAGTGGAACGTGTCAAGAAGGTGATTGCAGCAGTGGCCAGAAGGCAGTGGCAACCTCTCCCTCCTGAATCCCTACAGGGATCCAGTCTACCCATCCACATATGACTTTACTAATTTTCATCACTTTAAGCAATCAGTTATGGGTTAGCTTTTGTTTAAATCCCACACTAACTATGTATGTGCTCATTTTGAGAGCAGCAGACAATCCCCAGACTCAGAATTGTCACCCCTACAATGAATCCTTTCTCACCTATAATGATCACCATTATCTTTTTCAGCACTGTAATACATATTGTATTTTATTATTATAATGACATCTGTTATCTTTTGGAAATGCTTTTGCTCAAAGAACTTTTTTCTAAGCCTCCAATCTTCTCTATTATATTTTGATGTGTTACTCTATCCAGATACCCTGAAATACATTTATTACTTTGATATATTTAATTTCACTTTCAGATCACTGAATTATTTTAATATCTGATTGTGTTTTCAGTTTAACAGGTCATTTTGCTTATTCTGTCTTGATTTCCATTAGGCTGTATTTCCTTTATGTTTCATTAATCCTCTGTGTTTAAATATATCTATAATGGATGCATTCTATATTTGTTCTTTAAGTGCATTGCTTTGAATTTTTAATATTCATTAAAATACATAGCTGGAAACACTTAGAAGTTTATTGAAATTTTTTACTTCTTTTTATACCGTGAAGATACATTAGAATATTTGTGTTTTACATACGTGTGTAGGAGGCTCACACATCTGTTTAATATACATGTAGAGGCTAAATGAAGACAGTAAGCAATGTCTTGAGTCATCCCTTTGCATATTCCCTTGAGACAAGTCTCTTACTGAACATGAAGCTGACTGTGTTTCAAATAGGCCAGCTGGCCCCTGCCTGCCCCTCCACACCCTTGCCTCACATATGGAGTAAAAGATGTGCCTTGCACCGTGTTTTACATGTGGGTGCTGTGGATCTGAACTTAGGCCCTCAAACTTGCATAGCCAAGTGCTAACTATCTGCCATGTCTCCTCACAAGCCCACAAGTTAGATACCTTAATAATCATTTTCAATCCCTCTAATTACAACTTGTACTGTCTGGTTTTGTGTGTCCATTTGACACAAGCTGGATTTATCATAGAGAAAGGAGCCTCTCTTGAAGAAATGCCTCCATGAGATATAACTATAAGACATTTTCTCAATTAGTGATCAGAGATGGAGGTGTGCATGGTGCCATCCCTGGGTTGGTGGTCCTGGGTTCTATATGAAAGCAAGCTGAGCAAGCCAGCGGAAGCAAGCCAGTGAGTAACATCCTCCACAGCCTCTGCGTCAGCTCCTGCTTCCTGCCCCATGTGAGTTCCTGTCCTGACTTCCTTTGGTGATGAACAACAATGAGGAAGTGTAAGCCAAATGAACCTTGTCCTTCCCAAGTTGTTTTGGTCATGGTGTTTTTCATAGCGGTAGTAACCCTGACAAAGACACAGCTGGTATTAAATCCCTTATTTACTAATTGTTATATGTCAATAAACACTCAAATATAGTTGCTTGTATAATCTGAATGAGAATGACAACTACAGGCTCATACATTTAAAACCTTGGTTCCTGGTTGGTGAAACTATTTGGAAAGAGTCATGAGGTGTGGCCTTCATAGAGGTGTGTTTTCAAAAATCTATAGCAGACCTGATCTCTTTCTCTCTCTCTGCCTATATGACTGTCTCCTGAGAGGCTCTGCCACAGCCTGACAAATACAGAGGCAGAAGCTCCCAGACAACCATTGGACTGAGCTCAGGGGTCCCTGATTGGGGAGTTGCAGAAAGGACTGAAGGAGCTGAGGGGGTTTGCATCCCCATGGAGGGAGCAACATGTCAACAGGCTAGAGCCCCGGAGCTCCTCAGCCTGCTTTAGTCCTGCCCAGTGTAGAATTCCAGTCCTCTCCTGGTTCTCTGAAGAAGACAGTTTCCTTCTGGCTGCCTTCAGATCAAGATATAGAACTCTCAGCTCCTTCAGCGCCATGTCTGTGGCAAGCAATTATGCATGCTTCCCAGTATAATGATAATAGACTGAACCTTTGACACTGTAAGGCAGCCCTAATTAAATGTTTTTTTTTTCTTGAAATAGTTGTCTTGGTCATGATGTCTTATCACAGCAATAAAACCCTGACAAAGACAGAAGTGGATGGATACAATCAATATATTGAATGAGATATATAAATCTCAAAGGATAAATATATTATTTATAAATCAGAAACACAGGAAAATAAATACATGATTATTCAGTGTGTTTCCCACCCTTCTCACATTTATGCTATCTAGGATACCCTGCCTAGGAAATGGTGCTGTCCACAGTGGGCTGACCTCTGTACTTCAAATTAAACCACCACAAGACACGCCCCCTCAGACATGCAGTAACTCAGATGCTGAAAATCATTCGCTAAGTCTCTTGTCTCAGGAGATTCATGGGTGTTGTTAGTTAACAGAGAAACTTACTACACTTGCCTATAGTGAAGACAGTCCTCACATCGTAGTAAGTGTAGAGTGACTGCCTAGGAAGTCTATTCCATATGAAACCTATGCTTGTAAGTTGGTGACAATGGTTAGATGAAATACTAGATCCCATCAATAGTAAAGTAACGTGTATTTGTAAAATTTAATCTCATACTTGTGAATGAATGATCCTCAATACACCTGTTCTAAAATCAACAGCCATAGGTTTTTTTAACCTACTTAGTAAATAAACACACTTATGTGGGACTTAGCTAGTAAAACTGTAGATAAAATCACCAGTTTCTAACTAGTGTATATCCTACTGGTTGTTTTTCTCATTGCTGTGAGCAAGTATGGAGAAGCATTTCTAAGCAGGAAGCACTTCTTTTTTTGCTTATTTAGACTGTGCAGCTGTTGATGGTAAGGAAGGCGTAATAGTGGAAACAGCTCATGGCTGTGGTCGCAGCAGAATGAGTCTGCTTGTTTACATTGTGGTGGACCAGGAAGCAGATATCAGGCAGGACATTGATCTGGTCTGTAAAACCTCCAGGCCCATGCCAGGGACCTACTTCTTTCCATGAAGCATAGCTTTTAAGGTTCTATATTCTTCCAAGGCAGCATGGTTAGATGGGAAACAAATATTGAAACTCACAAGTCTATAGAATACTCAAGTTTTAGTTCTTATTGATGAGATAAAAATGCCATGACTAAAAAGAAGTTTAGCTTGGCATATGATTCCGGTAAAGGAGTCCATAATGTTGAGAAAAGTATTGTATCAGGTACATGGAGCTAAGAGATCACATCTACAACCAAATGTAGAAAGCAAAGCGTTAACTGAAAATGGAGCAAGTCTGTAAATACACAAAGCCTAGTGATGCATTTCTTCTAACAAGGCTACACCATCTAAAGGCTGCATAACCTCCCAAACAGTAAGTGCCACTACACATGTGAACACCTGAGCCTATGGAGGATGCTTAAAAATATAAACCACAACAACAATTTTCATGTTCAACTCTTTGTGTGTGTGTGTGTGTGTGTGTGTGTGTTTGTTTGTATGTGTCTTTTTGTGCGTGTCTGTATTCATATGGATACTTGTGTACGTTTCTGCATGTGTACTTGTGTGTGTCTGTGTATTCCTGCCTGTCTCTGTGTGTCTGTCTGTGTGTGTTTCTCTGTGGGTGTGTTGATTGTGTGTGAATATGTGGTATTCCAAACTAAATCACAACTAAGGTATTTACCAAAAGGGTCACACATTAACATTCAAGTGAGTATCAATAAGTAGCAACTAACTTCCCACAAGAATACACCATCTGGGGTCACAGGACAATAAATTAAAAATAAAAGCCAAAGAAGAACCATGTTTTCTAAAGATAATTGCATCTTTGACTATAAAAAGAACCTAGATAATGGAAAACCAAAACAAATTAAAAGACAAACAAATTCTAGCACAGGCCATGAATCTGTCTCTGGATTCTGAAGTTTTATGGTGACAACCTCTGAAGTGGGGAGGGGCTCTGGCACCTTCTTCCTGGAGATTCATTGGTCTTCCATCTAAGTTCCTAAGTTTTTTCAATTGAGGAAATACTCCTAAATCTTTGTTTAACTGTATCCAGCATTTTTCTTTTATTTGATTGATGGATATCCTGCTAGTGTTCTCAGAGTTCTTCGAGATTATACTTTATTTTCCTGGTTGATTTTCTAACTCAATTCTTTAGCGTTTTTACTGACATTGTCATAATTCAATCCTTACATTATGTTTCTGTAAATTGATCATTTGTTTCAGTTTTGTTTGTTTCAATGTGTTTAGGTCACATAAATATGCTACTCCAACTTTAATTACTTTCTTCTTTCTGAAGAGTTTCTGTTTAATGCAAGTCATTCATAGATGAGAGACGACTTAACTGTGTGCTACAAAGACAGAGACTTAAAATCTGATTGGCACTCTGTGAATGGTGCCCCGAGGTTACTAGACAAATGGGACCAGAATCTCATGCTTTGTCCTAGCTTTCTCCTCATTGAAAGTTTTCTTAGATAATAGGCATGTGTAAGAGGAAATGCAAAAAGGAAAGGAAGAGGAGACATAAGAGGAAACAAACCCCAAAGCCAAGTCAGAAGGTAACTATAGCACATCAGATAAGAATCCTCCCAAAACTCCGAGACCAAAGGAGGAGACTGGGAATCAAGACGAATCAGAAGCAAAACCTGTTTCATGCCACAGCACGTTTCCTTCCTCTTAAATAGGGCAGAATTTCAGAGGTGACCATTCACATGTTTTGCCTGAGAGTAATTTCCCAGGTTTCAGGAATTCTGCAAACGAAGTAGGTGTGTGTTAGCAGCACTTATTCACTACAGACGCAGATAGAGACATGCTTATTCGTCTTCAAAATAACACCTCTGTCTACCCGCGATTATGCCTGGAGTTCCACAGTTCAGACGTCCTTTCCTGTATGCCACTTCCTTTACATCCCGCTACACAGGAGAAACGGGTGCCCTGCCTGTGGTGGAGGCAACGCTAACTGCATCTAAAGCTTCTGCATCAAGCCTCTGGTAATTCTCCTGCATTACGAGAGGTGACTCTGCCTAGTCACACGTCTGTCTTTGGAGGATTCCGTGAAGCAAATTGGACTGGGATTCTGAGTCTCTCAGTGATTCGAAGGACTTATCCTTTTGCATTCTGTGTTACGTCCGCATGTCCCATCTGCTTTCTAGGTTCCTTTTGTTTTTACTGATATCGCCTCTTCTGTTTCCTCCGCATTCAGGAAATTTAGGTTTTTGGAGGGAAAAGATCTATAGTGTATTTTAGTAGGTTGTAGGAGGGGATAAAATTAAATGTGTGCGATCAATCTGTCATCTGGAAGGCAGTGTTTCCAGTATCCAGCCCCTGAAGCTCTGTCTAAATCTCTGGGCAGGAATTCATCTGTTGGGTACAGGCACGGCTTACTTTAGAGCCTTTTCTGAGTGACCAGTTTGCCTGTGGAAGATGCTAATTATTTTTCGGAATCATTTCCAATAAGAGCATTTGCAGTACAAATATTGAGCAATGTTTCATTTTTTTTTTCTGGAATCTTAGTTTCTTCTAACTATCATCTTCACTAATTAATAATACATGATGCAAATCATCCAGCTGTTTTAGAAAAGAATGTATAAATATGTATGAAGATGGGATGACTAGTCTCTAAGGTTCTGCATCACCTTGCACAGTGTATGCTTGCCACATACTTGGAAAGCTCAGTGCATTCAAAGGAAATCTAACTAGAGAGCTTTAAAAGGAAGGATTCGAACTGTTATATTTTTGAGCCCCCCTCTTTCTTTCTCCCTCTCCTTCTCCTTCTCCCTCTCCCTTCCCCCTCTCTCCTCTCTCTCTTTCTCTCTCTCTCTCTCTCTCTCTCTCTCTCTCTCGTGTGTGTGTGTGAGTGTGAGTGTGAGTGTGTGTGTGTGTGTGTGTGTGTGTGTGTGTGTGTGTGTGCAGGTGAGTGGGCACATGTACATAGGCACATATCTGAAGCTGAAGCTCAGAGGTCATCTTCTGTAGCTGTGACTCAGGAGCTGTCGATCTTCCTTTTTGAGACAGTGCTGAGGTTTGAATATGACATTACAGCCTAAAAGTTGTCAAACTGCCTAAGAATGTTGGTCATGAGAGAATATAAGTGCTTATTATATTTATTAAGTGGAAACGAATTATCTCTATTCAATAATTTTTATTTATAAAGAATATCTTTGTTCAATGAAAAAACTTTCCTCTAAACAAGTAAATATTATTCCAGTTGTCTTTGAGATAAATATCTGCATGGTTCATGCTTAAAACTTAAACCATGTAGGGCAAGCATGGAGGTTGTTCATTGATGATTGTCTCATTCCAGTCTCCCATTCTAATATGACTACGGAAATTTTACTATGTCTTAAATTACATATTTATCACCTGTTTTCTATGCATATGTACAATTTGCTTTGGATTAAGAGACATTAAAACACCAGGCACAAAGAGGAAGGCCAGAACATCTTCAAACTGTAAGCATAAAAATCATATTATATGTTAAAAATAATAAGATCACTTTGTCTGATCCAGTATGGAAAAGTATTTATTTTTGTGCCTTATCTCTGGAAATTAGCAGTATTGATAGTCATTGCCTATTAAACTCACAGTTCATCGTTGCCTCAAGTGAACTTATCTTTTCCTACTTCCTGTTAAGTTTCGGGTTAGGCATGCTTAATATCAGTCATGATCATTCTCTTTCTACATGTTTCTACACATTTTCTCATTATAAGTCCTGATTATTTGTTAACCTAGATGTATATGAGTTCTTCTTGTCACTGACTAGCTTAAATTTTTTCATATATACATATTATGGCTTTTTTGCACATGGGTTTGTATATTGACCTCATTTATTTAATTTTAAAGTCCTCAAAGTTGTGATGATATGTATTTCTGTTTTGTATTCTTTGGGCTGTCGTGTAGCTGGCTATCCATGGTACCAGGTATTTAGCAGTGAGGCTGGAAGACAGGGCTTGTCTTTTTATTTATTTTTCATGCTGTGATGAAGATGGACCCTGGGTCTCATTTCACATGTGAGCTCAGCTACATCCCCAGGTCTGGAAATAAACACTGTGCGTGAATAAGCAGTTACTTCTTCCTTTTTAAATTTACTGCTATAAAAAAAATCCTAGAATTAATGTTGGAAGACAATAGATTACAGAGAGAGGAGCTGCAGACCTGCCTCAGAAGCCTGGAAGTCCTTCGTTACTGAGACCCAGCTGCTTCACCTGCAAGTTTCATCTTATTAAGACCTTCTCTTAGGATAGATAGGAGAATTACATGAAAGTATAAAGGTGAGAAAATGTGCTGCAATATGCTACACAAGTAAAATATACTTATTGTTAGGGACTATCAGAGGCTAAAGCCAGCAGGAAACTGACAGGAGAAGTTCACTCAGATAACACTGACAGAGCCAATATTCGACTGGGAGCCTCCTGACTTCCAGTCCTAACCTAGGAGTGTTTGGGGAGGGTACTCACTTCTGGGAACAAAGCATGTGCACCATTTAAAAGCTACTCAGATGCTAGAAAACATAAACAGGAGACTAGGAGCTAGAATTATTACTGCCGTTAAAGAATTGTGAAAACAAACATATTCAACTTCTTATGTCTATAAGCACTTAGCACTTCAAAGCAGAGCCCCCAATAGCCGTCCCTTGGTACACAGTGAATGAACACATTACATAAGGCTCATGCCGAATAAACAGCAGCATTATAGAAAACAAAATGAAATCAACATATTTGATCATTACACCTTTTTATAAGACTTTTCCAGAAGATTCACAGCATATGGATTTTCTTGCAGTTTATTCATGGAACATAATGCTCTCATTTTAAGTAACATTTGTGGTTCCTTCACAAAACAGAAAATTTTCTGTTTCAAATGTTTGCTTTGAAATAAGAAACTGTCAATGCTCTGAGGAAGGATCAGTTTCAACACAAAGAGAGGTGAGGAAATTCAGTTCCACACATGCAAGCCAGAGAAAAAAATAGCATCTATGAATGTGGGGTTGGAGGATACTGCACAAAAGAATGTGGGCGAGGGGGACCCAAGGGGAATCAGAGTTCAAAATACCTACATTCCAATACATGTAGGGGTAAATACAATCACACACACATAACTTTAATCGATACACCATTAGACAAAAACTGCGAAATGTACCTTAAAGGAAATTAGGTGCATATTTTCTTTGGCTTCTAAGTAAGTACCTACAGTATATGCGCTTTAAAAAAAATCCACTATCCTCTTTTGTTTTTTAAAACTTGTTTGCTTAGGTGAAGTGAAGTTCACACAGTGTGTACGGATAAAGCTTTGAGGAGTGATCTACATATTAGGTAAAATGACTTTATTGTCATGTTAAAGCAGTTAAAGCAGATGGCCCCCATTATGCATATGATAAAGGTCTCTCATAACAGCCTCACTGATATTCGCTTGTTTGTGGAACACCAGAGCTGCGACACAAGCTGACAAGATCTGGTATGTTAATATTCTATTCCTGGCTCAGTGAGGTGTGTGAGCAGAGCTGGGTAGGATCACAGAAATCATTATAGCTATGAGATTCAATTAAAGGAAGTAGGAAACAAATCCCACAGTCAATATCAAACTCATACCTCAAAGTGTGCACTTTACTAAATTATTGACTTGGGACTTGTCTTTCTATGCAGTGTGGTGCCAACATTATCTGCAAAATTTAGAAGCACCTGAAATGAAAAGAACCCTGACCTTCCTAGTGTAGAAGAAAATGGATTCTGATTACAATGTTTACTGAACATAAAGTCAGACTATGTGCATTTTATGATTAGAGCTGAAATAAACCAAAACCAAAGTAAGAAACGGTTATGATTTATAGCATTGCGGTTGTGGTTATTGTAATATGAAGGATCATTTAGTCACCCCGATGAAACCCTCCCCTGTCAGGAATCCATAGAGATGAAGCTCATTTTCAAATTACTTGGCAACCTTAGTTGTATAAGGCATCTTCTCTTAACAGAGGTAAAGGTGACACTAATGTTAAGGTGAACAACAGGTAACTGAAGATTTATAAAATGTCCAAGTCAATCTATGCTTTTGTTGATTAAGGGGACATATCAGATTTAAGAGGCAGGGTCCCTTCTAATGGCCATCTTGTCTATGAAGATGGTGGCAATATTGATGGGAATAACTAGAATTGGAGATTAGAATCTGATTCTCCAAATGTCATTCATGACAGGAAATAGAGTGATTTTCTTTTAATTCTTTAAGATTTTATTTTACAATTAAATATGTTTAGCTTGTTTACTTTTTTCTTTCTCTTTTGTATATTTTTTGTTATGCTAAGTATAATATGGTGGTTCTTCATACTTATCTTTATACAATTTAATTACAGTATTATGTCATAGAATACTAAGATATATTTAGCATAGTATTATGGCAGCATATACACTCTGAAAATTAATGTCATATTTAGATTTTATAGATAAGCTACAGTGCTGTTATAACAGGAAATAAGCTTCGTGTTTACTTTTGTCAATATAAATTCTATACTGAATGTATTGAAACTACTGCCATAGCATTTAAATACAACATAAAGTCTCATTGAAATCACCACTTGTATCATACCAAAATATTGTACAACACTGCTTGATTCACTCGCTGAAGGATATTAATTATGTAGAGTTCAGATGACTCAACACAATCCTTTACATTGATGACATGTAATATCTTATCATTCATTTTAATAACAGAACAATTCCTTTTAAACATATATATGCACAGATTCTGGATAAGGACTTCCATATTAGACTTATAGTTTTTTAGAATATTTTTTACATATATCTATTGACAATGAGATTATTTAACTAATGTAATTACTAATTAGAAACACAAGAAACATGCCATTTCAAGGTGAATTATCTGACAATTTACTTTGAGTCAAATTTAATCCTTTATTTTACTGTTTTTATGTTTTTTTAATATGAGTATTTTAAAATTAAGAGCCTCCAATCCAAGTGAGGTACTTCTAATTAATAAGTGAGACACAATCATAGTCTTTCAGGCACAGTACATTACCTCAACTAAAATCTACTCCCCGAAGGTAAAAAAATGGGGTGACCATCTACCTTGTCTCATACCAGTTAAGTAGTGTATTAGTCAGGGTTTCTATTCCTGCACAAACATCATGACCAAGAAGCAAGTTGGGGAGGAAAGGGTTTATTTGGCTTACTTCCATGTTGCTGTTGATCACTGGAGGAAGTCAGGACTGGAACTCATGCAGGTCAGGAAGCAGGAGCTGATTCAGAGGCCATGGAGAGATGTTCCTTACTGGCTTGCTTTTCCTGGCTTGCTCAGCCTGCTCTCTTATAGAACCCAAGACTTCCAGCCCAGGGATGGCACCACCCACAAGGGGCCCTACCTCCTGATCACTAATTAAGAAAATGCCCCACAGCTGGATCTCATGGAGGCACTTCCCCAACTGAAGGTCCCTTCTCTGTGATAACTCCAGCCTGTGTCAAGTTGACACACAGAACCAGCCAGTATAAGTAGGTTTTGAGGATATTGTTATAGAAGGATAGAGGATATTGTTTGAGGATATTGTTAAATATAGGAAATAATCCAATTTTAAAAGGACTTTTAGTCCAGTTCTCAATTTTAGAAACACCAAACAACATAAATCACAAAGCTTTTTTTATTACTATAATATATTCAATTGCATTAATATCAAGAAAAAATTATAAAGCTGCCTGGCCATAATCATAACAACAAATTTCTTTAAAATTTTTGGGAAAGGAAACATACTGTTCTGTGTTATACTTATGTAGCTAGTTGTTGCTCAGTTTGATAGCCCCTGGTGTGCACAGGGGTAAATGTTACAACTTGTTTTTCCAACTAGTATGTTTTGTAGTCTGTATATAATCACAGATAAAAAAAAGTCAACAAACTTTTATTGTACTCTAAAGTTTACATGCCATGTATTCTGACTTCTTTCGGTAAGAAGGATCCTTAAATTTTCGAAATTTTGAAAAGTTCTGAGTTCTACCCAGTCAACATCTCCAAAGAACATAGCAGAATATTTTGGAAGAAGTGCAGATCAGAGTGGCACAAGAATGCAGACATTAAGATCTCTGTTTGCAAGATTCCAGAGGGCAAGAGATCTAACAGAAGCTGGAACAGGACAGCAGAGTTGTTGTGGTGACCCTGGATACTGAAGTTATCAGGATTGTGGGATGGCTCCCAAAGAAATTTGCAGTCATCAAATGAGGTTCATCCAAGAGAAAAACCATGTGGACTGGAGGTGCCAAGCAATGGACGTGAGGTCAGATGATCTTACCACAGGCTACCAATATCACCGTACTGAATTTCAGTCCTTTATTGGTAAAGATGTCTGTGTTGTTTTCTTGTTCCTCTCACTTGGAATAGAAACATTTACTCTGTGCCTTTATATGTATGATGTATGAAAATTTAATTTAATTAATTTTAGTTTAGTTTATAGGAATGCAAGGCTGTAAGTTGTCCTGAATCTCCGAAGTGTTGGATTTTTAAGTAGTACCCATACTGTTAAGATTATTGGTTCCTTTTAAATTACACTGTATATATTTTACACTGTGAGATGGCTTGAACCTGTGGGAACCAGAGATGGAATGTTATGGTGCATGCCTGAAATGTCTCCCCACAGGCCCATTCCTTTGAACACTCCTTCCCCAGCTAATAGTGCTGTTGTGGGAGGTTGTAGACCTTTTTTAGCTTGGACCGTGCTGGAGGAAGTGGGTCAGTAGGGGCAGATCCCTGGAGGCAAATTATCCTCTCATTCATTCTGTGTCCTCATCCAGCCACCATCTGTGGAGTCCTGCAAACATTCACATACTGGGAATTTCTCTTGCATCCTTTCCCATTTGAATAGATTAGATTTTTTCTGAATCTGTGAGCCAACATAAATCTTTCTCCTTTATGTTGTCTCTCTTAGGTACTTTTTTCATGATGACAAGAGAAATGATTAACAGAAAAGTAGAAGAAAAATGCTATTGGCTTAGTGTTATAAGCTTCCTTTGTTCAATGCCAGACTATGGGGTGAAGAGAGAATAAAAATTTGCATAAGTACATAGAACTAGTTGTCGGAAAACATACAAATTTGTACCCTGCCACAACACATGCAATCACTTTCATACAAGTTGTTATTGGATATGTCTTGAAAATGTGTAAGAAACCCTAATAATCTTTGAATTTCCATTAAGTTTAAATCTAGTTAAGTCTTTGAAAAGTTTCTGATGTGTCCCATCCTAGGCACTACCTTCTGCAAAGCAGTGGTCCACGTTTAATCTTTGTTTTGGATGTTGAATTAGCTTTAATAGAGTATTAGAGAATTTATCACACTTTACAGAAGGGTCAGCTTTCTGGCAACAGAAGTCGATCTCTCTTTTTTTTATTGATTTAAGTTTTATGGTATTATGATGAGAAAAGATATATGATTTCAATTTATCTGAATTTGTTAACATTTAAAAACATATTTTAAGTAAATAGAATTAAATCACAT
>JADRCC010578868.1:0-12131 GCA_019843855.1 Hylomyscus alleni
AAGCTTCCTGAACAAGCCAAAGACGGAGCCTTAAGCAGCACTCCTCAATGGTTCCTCCCGGGACTTTGCTCAGTGATGTACTCTTACCTGGAAGTATAAACTGAAATGAGTCCTTTGTTCTCCAAGCTTCTCTTAGTCAGAGTGCTTTATTATATCAACAATAGAAATCGAAAACGGAGTCTTTCTTACCTTTATTCTGCCCAACTCAAACTGGAAAACATTGGGACTTGTAGCTTGCGCAAAAACCGCAGGAAATAACTTTGTGCTTGGCTCCACCTTAAACAACAAGTGAATGTGTCAGTGTCAGCAAAGAGAGGAGATGAAGAAAAAAGCATTTCATCTACAACAACCAAGAGACAGGTGACAGGAGGAGACTGGAGACTTTCCCTTCCACCTTGTGAATATCCTGTCAATAAGGCCTAGACTCAACAGCGTGGGAGGGGAATTCTGTTGACTCTGAAAGATTAATGGTTCTGCAGATATGCAAGAGAGAATCGCACATGTCATAAGCTCATTTCTATTTTCCTTTTCTCTTAATTTCTGAGTTTTTCACCTTAGGAAATGAGTTTCCCTTCAGCAGGAGCAAAAAAGCCTAAGGCTGGCTCTGACTGCGTACCTGATAGTAAGTGCTTAGCTCCTTGCCATTGGCTATGAATGTGAGCAGCCCACTGGCAGCATCCACCACACAGCCGATCTCCAACCCGTTGCTGTTGTTTCGTCCTTGCCCGGGGCTCATGCTCTCTCCGGCACACACCATATAGCAGTTGCTGCGTTTGATGCTGAATTAGAGAGAAAGAATGATCCACATTTGTATCCTTGTATGGACACAGCCGGGACAGAAAGCGAGTGTATCTTGCAAACTAAGCCTAATTTATGCTGTGCAAGCAACAAGCTCATGCTGTAATGGGAGAGATGCAAAATGGGCCCGAGTCTGTGATTCCGAGCAGTACTTCATAGACTGCCGGGGACAGTCTGCATCAGGTCTGTTGAGTGTCCAAATTTTACACCTAATGGAGACAGGCCAATGAGCTTGGCACCAAATAAGAACTGACCTGTACTTCTTCTGCAAAACAAAACAAAACAACAACAACAACAAAAAAAACTCAAACCAAACTGTACCCTTTTTTTTCTGAGGTTCAAAAAAGTTTAACTATAGAATAGTCATCCAAATTTGAATTTTTCACCCCCACATATCACTACTTGTTCTGAGACTGAGAGAAAATTCATTCTAAACACGATCAAAATCAAACTCTTTATGAGCCATGAGTGCAATAGTACGTCTGACCAAAATGAAGTGTCTTTACGGACACTTTGTGGTGATGCTACAGAAAACAGTTAAGTAGATGATGCTGACAATAAATTCCAGCTGACTCTACTTTCACCAGAACCTTCACTGGAAAGTTCTGTCCCATTCTCTGTGTTCACACTACAGCCACCACATCGCATGACTAGCAAGGAAAGGCCAAAAGGCAGGCAGGAGTGAGAGCGGACAAAAACAAAAAGGCTGGAATAGTGTCCTTTTCGGATTGTCCAAATGCAGGTTGCATTTCTTTGCACTAGGCACCCGGTCCTCAGTGACTCTCCCTCATCCTCTGTTTCCAGCTCTAAGAACCTGTAGTCACGGAGTTCTATATGAATCAGGGTTTTCTTTATGTCAGTGCCATCTTTGAGAATTTAACACATGCCATTTGGGGTCCCATGCTGATATCAAATACTCTTGAAGGCTTTTGCAAAAGCCCTCATCTGTCTGCAGTGGTGCCAAGGGAGGGACAGCGCATTTCCCGGGTCACCAAAAGAAGGATGGCCCAGCTGAAGAAGAGAAGCAACACTATGGAAGACTCCCTCTGAGACCTGTCACAGCAGATCAGAGAGGATCGATCGCATGGGCGCACGGGGTAGAAGCAAATGGGAGGATCTTCTCTTGTCTTATTCTGCAAGGAAGATGGCCTTCTTCACTTTTTTGAAGGTTTGGTTTGAGTTCAGTGTTTTACAAATGAGAAAGGATGGCACAGAAAGTGTAACTGACTTACCCAAGGCCACACAGCGAGTCAAGGGCAAAGCTGAGGAAAAAATCCACTGGTCCTCAGTCGGAGGTCAAAGGTGCGCCCCTGGCTAGCCCTAAGCTACCCGCCCGCTTTGTCTGTGAACTCTCCTCCCCGCTGCACAGCCAGTCCCCAAGGTTTATCAGACCACAGGCACTCCACCTCAACTCACCCATTTTTTTCCTCTGTAATACAAAGGCCACGTATTGGCAATCTAAGTCCTTAGTTGTACCACCTGGAGAACATACGATTCTTACCCCAAAGGAGGCTGTATTCTTATTATATGATTTTTTTTTTTTTTGCTCTTAATATATCTAGATTCCTTGCTGGTTTGTATGGATAAGAAAAGAGGTCATTGACATCAATGGCTTAATTACATCATCCTAAAAAAATGGAAATATTCCGACTACAAAGTCCAAGAGACAAGAGTATCTAGACCTATTTGGTACTTTTTTTTTTTTCAGAACCTTACTCTGTGTAAAACTCTGTAAAAACCAACCTCTCATGAACTTTTCCCTTTTCATCTCCTAGGGTGACTGTCACTGTGCGCACTCTGTCCAAATCGAAGCCTGTGTCGTACTGGTGGAAGTCAGATGTAATCCAGCCCACCCAGACATTAGCTGGTTCTTGTCCAGGAAAGATCCTCACTGAGTAGTAGTACTGTGGAGACAGAGAAACCAAGTGAGCGTGTCATCTGAGCCTTTGGATTCTCCAAGAGCATACTTCTTTATTTAAGATCGTTTGGCTGAATGAGAATGGTACAGGCAAAGGGGACTAACATACAAAAGGGATTAGGATTAAGTGGTCATGAGTATTTTCTGCTCTTCCAGAGGACCAAAAACCGTTATTGGATGGCTTACAGCTGTCCATCACTGCAGCTTCAAGTGATTTAATGCCCTCTTCTGACATCCATAGACAACCCCCTACACACAGCATTCTCTCTCTCTCTCTCTCTCTCTCTCTCTCTCTCTCATATACACACACAAAACATTAAGATTATCTATGACAATAATGGGAGATTTGGACATTCCCAGATATGTGTGTGCATGTGTATATGGGAACACATATGTACATGTAGATAGACAGATAGATAGATAGATAGATAGATAGATAGATAGATAGATAGGCAGGCAGGCAGACAGATAGAGATACATGTAAATTTTCAATTTTTCAAATGTCTGCAAGCACATTAGAGTTTCACCTCAGTCACAGACCTCTTTGCCTATATGCGGCTTTGTCTCATATGTAACATTTCAAAATCTGAAGTCACTGGTTTGACCCTAACACATGACTATCAAACATAGAAGCACTCAGGGACTAGAGAGACAACTCAGCAGTTAAGAGCACTGGCTGCTCTTGTAGAGGACTTTGGTTCAGTTCACAGCACTCTCATGGGAGATTATAAATTGCCTGTAACTCAGTTCCAAGGGATTCAGCACCCTCTTCTGATGTGTATCCCCTATTGCTGCATACATATCATGCATACATATACATACAAGAAAACATTTGTACACATAGAAACAAATAATTTTTAAACACAGAAACACTCTATAACAGATACAACTATAATTTTTTCCAACTTGCCATTCTAGATACACACTTCTGAAAAATTTAAATGGCAGAGAACCACAGTTGAACCCCTTCTAAAGCACAATAAATGGCCTGCTCTCAGTCAGTTTGTTAAGATGAACTAAACTATATGGACTTTGAAAAGTCAGTAGAATTGTCAAATTTCAACAGGAAACAGGATATCAAAGCCTTAGCTTTAGCTGTCCATAAAGACAATTACTTAAAATAGCTCTTTCTTAACAGATACCACAATACAAGTTTTGCTTCAAAATATCGATCCTCAAAATATGCCTAAAATACAAGCAAATACTTATTTTTAAAATGCTATTCAGCTGAATAAGTAGCACATGTCTATAATGCCTTATGACAGAGGTTGGAACAAAAGATCAGTTTTGACTACGTAGTGAGATACTGTCTTACACTCGGGAAGCCCTGGGTTCCCTCCCCAGCACTATATAACCTGGGTGTGATGGCACATACATACCTATAATCCTAGCACCTAGGAAGTGGAGGCAGGAGGATCAGGAGTTCAGTCATCTTCAGCTACAAAGCCATCTTGGGGCTACATGAGACCCTGCCTACCAAAAAGAAAAACAGAAAGAACACTGCCCATAACAATGTACCCATGTGTAGTATTTGAGGTGAGAAGCACACTGAGTGCCTGAGACACCTACTGTGGACGTCTGCATCAGGTACTCATAGTCATCTCGGTCATCAGCAAGGACGTCTTCAGTGAGTCTTGCAGAATGGCTTGTGCTGTAATCTGGCTTGGTCCTTCTAAGTAAGAATCTGCAACGCGTGAGAGGGGGAATCAGCAACAGCGACATGTTCTGCCCATTTCATGTAAGAGACCGTTAGCCAAACAGTCTTCCACAACAGCAGCTTTCTTCCTGGAGAACACCTGACAATACTGGGAGATGTCTCTGGTTGTTATAACGTGGGGCAGGCAGGGAGCACTCTGACAGCTAGTAGGTATATGTGAGGGGACTCACTCAACACCATTTATTACCTAGGATGACCCCCTGTGACAAAAGATGGCTTGACCAGAGTGGCAATAATACTGCATTTGCAAAACACTAATCAATGCAGGAAGGAATGCCATAGGAAGCTGTCTGTCTTACCATGGAAGATAATATTTAGAGAGAACACTCTTTAAGTCTCAACCAAGAATATAAACATAGATAACTCTGAACAGATGGCGCTTGGGCTCACAAGTTAGAAAAACACGAGTTGTGTCATGTTCCTCTGTACAATCTTTCGTAAATGAATGAATGAATGAATGAATGAATGAATGAATGAAGAGTAAGAAGAATATTAAAAACCTTTGTTACTACTACAGATTGGGCCATGTGATAGCCATGTAACTTAAAAGCATACTGTAGTTGAGCATGCACAGGTGTGGTTCACACCTGAAATTGCCAGCGTATGAAAGGCTAAAACAGAAAGATTGGCATGAGTTCCAGACCAGCCTGGCACACAAAGTTTTCAGATTCCATTGAGATGGCTTAATAGGGAAACTGTTTTCTACACAAGCTGAGTTGGGTCATCAGCATCCATTTAAACAGCCAGGTACAGAAGTATCTGCCTGCAATCCTAAAAACAGGAGAGCCAGAGACAGGTAGAATCCTGGAGCTCATGGGACAGTCAGTCTAGCAGAATTGGCAAGCTCCAGGTTCCCTGAGGGACCTTGCATCCAAAAATAATGCAGAGATTTAGAAGAGTAATAGTCAGGTAACCAACTTTGGTCTGAACAAATATATACACACAAGTGCACACACTCACACGCAAACACAAACAAGCATACACACTTTCTCTCAAATGCAAGTGCATCTCCACACAAGTACACACACACACACACACACACACACACACACACACACACAGACAAACAGAATCCCAGACCAGACAAGCCATCACACTATATCTCTGCTAATCACCTTTGCTTTAGTCGTGAGGGCTTTTCCTGAGCATAATCTTTGTGGTTATTGAACTCTGGCTTGGGGGTCTCTTTGTCCTTGTCAATGCGGTCGGGCACAAGATGACCGTGAGCTGTCTTCATCAGAACCTCAAAGTCAGAGTCCACATCAAAGTCCTCCAGATCATTCTTGGGCCCGTAGAAGCCGGCGCCAGGGAGCCCTCCTGCCACCGACTTCGAGAAGACCTCGGCGCACTCAATGGGCATACTCAGGCGGTAAAACATGATGTCAGTGTTGCTGTTCTGAGAACCAAAGGACTTCTGAGTGACCTTCAGACATGGAGAACTGTCTATGGTACCATCTATCCTGGTCACCTAACAAATGAAGAAGCCAGTTAGTTTTGACTGTCAATTTGACACAAAGTGGAATCACCTGGGAAAAGCAATTATCTAGACTCTATTGGCCTGGGGGCATGTCTATGAATGATCTTTGCTGGGTTAATTGAGGTGGGAAGACCTGCCCACTGTGGGTGGCACTATTCCCTAGACCAGGAATCTTGGCTTATGTAAGGGTGGAGAAAGTGAGGTAAGGAGACACACGCACGCTATCACTGCCTTTTCTTCCTAACTACAGATGTGAAGAAACCAGCTTCCTCAAACTCCCACTGCTGGAACTGTCCTTCTGTGATGAACCGAACCCTGGGATCTGAAACCCAGAGCTGTGAGCTAAAATAAACCCCTCCTTCCCAAAGTTGTCTTTGTAATTTTATCATGGCAACAAGAAACAGAACTAAGATACCATAGCTTTCATTCTAATCAACATTGTCCATCTGCTGGCCTTAAGGATAACCAGTGCATTTCCTGTAGACAGACACTGAAGATGCTGCATGCCAAGCAGCATGTTGTAGGAGATCGCAAAGCTAGAGTACCATGTTATGGCTACACAGTCAGACCTATCTACCCACAGGTTCCATGTCTGCGATTCACCTGAAGACCTATACAAAATATTTGAGGAAATATTTGTGCTGAATATGGTCACTTTCTTGTTCTTATCAATATAATACAAGTATTTAAATAGCATTTACACTGCATTGTATATTATAAGTGATTTCGAGACTTCTGGCATTGTATGATTTGTGTAGATTCTTTGGGAAAACTGTCAGTGGTGTGAGGGACTTAGGCATCTAAAGATAGTGGTACCCTATCCAAGGGAAACACACAACCAAATCCCGGTAGCTATCTAAGGACAACTATAATGATCAAGTACTACCATAACTCTAAAGACAAACTGAACAGTTCATGTCACAGCTGTACACATTCAGATCTATCCCAATGCTGTCTCTACATAAAATTCAGCTGCTGGATAAAGTGCCCAAGGAGCAGTGAATCCTTTGCTTAGATTACAATGTAACATATACCAGTTAGTATTTTCATGATGAAACAGTCACTATTTACACAGAAGTTCTCATTCATAAGATACCATCCTTCTAGTTTTGAGAAAAGCCTTGATCATGAAAGGAAAGGCAAACCTCGATGTGTTCGTGGTTCGATGGGACCTGGAGGAACTGGGGAAGCCGCTTGCTCAGCCACATGGTGATGTCCCTATTCGTATTAACCGCAAATGGCTCATAGCCTTCTTGTAAGCCACAGATGGTAAAATATTTCAAAGTGCTGACGTCCTTTCCAAAGTTCAGCCTGCCTACTTGCGCCACCCCAAGGCTACACACAGGGATAAATCCTGGAACAGAAACAGAAAACCAGGTCTTCAGTAGCGAAGATGGGATTCTCTTAGCATGGCATAATGAGCAGATTGCTTCAGGAGCCCTGGTTTTGAGAAAATCATCAATCTAGAAAACACACAGAATGTAATGAAGGAACACCCAAATTATGACAATAGAGGTCGTGACATTGTAGTTTGCTACCTACAGATCTTGTGAAAGTCCATTCCTCCACTTGACCTATAAAATGATACTTGGCCCCCCAGGAGTCTTGGAGTGTCCATTCTTACAAGGACCCCTCCTGTCCATGACCTCTACAATCATCAGGAATATATCCTTCTTTCACAAATGAAGGACCAAGGGCCGATGGCAATGTGGCTCCCTTTGCTTTGTTCTTCAGCTAGTCAGAGGGCTCGATATGCAAAACACCAAACATGGTCAGTGCCATTGGCTTCTTCATATGTATTCTCAAGGAGAAAATGGCTGGAAAGAAACATTTAAAAGTTTTCTAGAGCTGGAGAGATGGCCTAGACGTTAAGAGCATACACTGCTCTTATAGAGGACCTGGGTACAGTTCTTAACACCCTCATGAAAGATCACAACCATCAGTAATTTTAGGGGATGCAGCACGTGATTCTGGACTTTCTGAGCACCAGCTACATGTTGTAGATCCATAGACATGCAGGCAAAACACCTATTCACATAAAATGAAAATAAACAAAACTTTAAAACTGTTCATAGCTACTCTCATCTTTGAAGAGATTTTTCTTTTCTTCCTCCTGAAATGAGTTAAGACTAGGCAGCGGGGAATATATATATATATATATATATATATATATATATAATTCTATGTGAGAGAACACTCCTATATATATATAAATACACGTGTGTATATTACATATTACATATCATCATATATGCACATATACAGATATAATATGCCAAGTTATATGAACAAATATGTACATCACTAAAACATATAGACATGGGAAAAAAACTAATAAAGTACTTGATCTGCTAATCTAGCAAAAGGTGGATTTGGCTGATCTTTCCAGTATTAGACAAGAGACAGAACTGTCACAATTCTACTGTTTCTTTGAGATCTTTGGAATCAACTGTAGAGGTTGTAAGATAGTATTATATTTTTTTTTTGGCAAAAGATATGGGATGTCACTTTCCCAGAGGAAAGTACCCTTTACACTCCCCATTTTCACCATTTACATACATGTTCATATAATGTTTACATACTGGGTAGTCAGCCACATGAGCAAAGTCCATCAGGATGCAGAGAACAGCTTAGAGGATCTGAGTAGATGCCATAAGAAAATGGTGTTCAGTTAGGATTCACACTTCTTTCCTTGTACTGGCAGTTTCAAATTATCAAAAGACAATAAAAGCTACATCGATGATTCTCCATATTAGATAACCCACCCCTCATGACAGATGACAGTAAAAGTCATGTCAGTAATTCCCCTGGTACTGAAGAGATGACTCAATGACTAAGAGCAGGTACTGCTCTACCAGAGGACCTGAATTTAGTTCATAGCAGTCACATGGGGCAGCTCACAACTGCCTATCTCTCAAGCTCCAGGTACTCCCTCTTCTTGCCTCTGGGAACACTAGCACACTGTTGGCTTACACGCACATAGACATCAACAAACATATAAATAAAATATAACAAGATAATTTAGAGTAATAACATCCAGTGTTTTGCTCCCAGTCTGTTTCCATCAGTATAAATGCAAAGCGAAGGCTGTGCAGTGGTGCTACCACCAAGAATAGGGGATGGACACACCCAACTGAGCACCAAGAAATGCTAATGACCAGTTTGTGATTAAGTTTGAACCAGCTGCAGCTATGCCTGACAGCCCATGCTCCAGCAGTCACTGCAAATAAGGGTCCCAGGAAATCAAAGGGATGGATGGGATAAATAGAATGGTTAGGAGACACTTGAAAGTCATTTGTGCTGATTAGAAAGAATAACCCACTATCTGACACCACTGAAGAGACAAGAAGATAGAGTCAGTTCCTTGGACAAGGCACATCTATTTATTTCTGATCACTGTGTTTACGGCAGCATTATCAGCTTGGGAGATACTAGAGACTTGCAAATATCTCCATGGTAGACCTTTGGGTGTTAATTGTGCTTCTCTGACTTTTGTTGCACATTTAAAGTAGTTTTGTTTTTTTTTTAAAAAAAATTAAGCTAATTAGTAATACATACGAAGAGTTATATATTGAAGAAGAAACTAAATCTCTAGTCATAACTACATTGCTTTAATAATAGATATGTCTCTCAGATGGAATAAACATTTGATTTTTTAAAACTTATTCTTCAAAGAATCATCTGTACATAGGAAAATAGTCACATGCATGTATTTCATAAAACAAGCATTGTATTTGGATAAACTTTCCATGTTTATCCAAAAGCTTCAGAATAGAAACACTCTGAACACTTTTGGGACTCTCTTTCCTTATGTCCTTCAACAAATTTCTCCCAATGAATACGCACTCTCTTATGGAAACAAGGGCTAGTTCCCTTCACTTTGCTTCACTTAATAAAACATCCTTTCCGGGAAGGAATGTGTTGAAGTATACAGAGACACTCGCTTGCATGGCACATTCTTCAAGCCTAACCCTCAGTGCTGTGTCCAGAAAAGAGTCCCTGCACCAGAAACCCTGCTTATGCCCCTGAGCAGTCGTGAGATTTATGTGGACCATCCTCCTCATACTAACTGAGAAACCTCCAACCACAGGTGTCTTTATTTGACAAATATCAGCTGCCATATGTGAAAAACTAAGAATAACACAGAGATACCAGCATACCAGCTCCAAGCTGCTCACCCTCTACCAAGGGGCCGGAAGACATGGGAAAAGGTTAACCAAATCCTGTACTATTTTTCCAAGAATGTGGTATTTGGAGAAGAGGAAGGATGGAAAGGGAGGCTTCAGCAACATCTCCAGAACAGTTAATGTCTGAGAGCAGAGCACTCAGACAGTAGCCCCTGTGGCGGGTTTGACAAGAGACACTCAGCAGACTCAGACCTCAGTCTTAGTTCCGTCCCAAACCTTAGTTCAACTAGTGAACTCTTTGAACACTGCATACATTCCCTGATATTCAATTGCTTTTTCTTTAACACATACATGATATGAGTAATTTTCAATAATTAAATATTTATTGTAAAGAACTTGCAAATAAAAACACTGAAGAGCAAGATTAGCCAGATCCAATGTCTATTCATCTCAGTGATCTTCTACACATTTAGAACAGTTCTGCTGAGGCTTTGGACTGGATTGCACAATTTCCATATTAACATATTATATGTTTTCATCAACCACAGAAGGATGAAAAGTCCTTGAAGAGCTGAACCTAGAGAAATAATTAACTTTAATTATCTTTAATGACTCAGGTGTCCATTACCTACATTCTGTCCTTCCTCATTGTGGGGCAGTGAGCAGTTCTGACAGCCAGAGTCCAGTAGAGCAGAGTCACCTTGGAACTCCGGAGACCTACTGAGCATCTGCTCAAAAGGGACGGTAGGTGTTCATTGAATTGCTCCTGAGACCAATGGCTCAGATTTCAGCCCAGACCCCTCACAGCTGCCCCTGCAGGAGATGTGTGCTCCATCAGGCAGACACTGCCTCAAACTCCCAGCATTCTAGCTAGACCTTACACACACAGTCATCTGACCACAAGCCAGGCATGCCACGCCCCATACAATAAAAGGTGTGGTTTGCCCCCTCCTCACTCTCTTGCTCTCTTATTCTTCTACTCCTCTCTTACTCTTACCTCTTACTCTTACTCTTACCTCTTCCGTTACCCCTCCTCTCTAACTCTTACTCTCTTGCCCTCTCTCTCCTCTCTGCTCTTTGTTCTCTTCTCTGCCTTTCTCCCTCTCCTTCTTTTCTTTCTCTCCTCTCCTTTCCTTCTCTCTACCTAACTAGCATATTTCTCCTTCCTACAATAAAATAACTCATTCATACATTGCCTCCTTTTTAATTAAGGTGCTGTGCAGCAAACAGGCCAGCCCTGGGAGGAGAGAGAGAGACCCGGGCCTCAGCAGCAGGCCCCCTGCCACCAGAGAGAGAGAGAGCCTCAGCCAGGCAGGCCAGGCCGGGGCCACAGCCCAGGCATCCCCCCTGATTTTGAACAACACCTCATCACTAAGATTTTCCCTTTCTTGTTCTTTCAACACATCATGCTATACTTAACACATATATTATAGGCCAGAATCTACAACTGAGGGTAAATATGTAGTTGTTTCCTTTCTAAAAAAAAAATTCATATTTCTTTTGCACTGAATAGTATTTCATTTTGAACATGTATTAAGTTTTCATAATCTATCTGTTGGTGGACAGCTAGGTTGGTTCCCTCTCTTTGCTATAGTGAACAGAGCAACAATAAACATGGATTATGGTTCTAAAGTAAAATATGTCTACAACTTATCATAGAAGTTCACTGGATTCAATTACAGATAGAAAAAGAAGTAGAAATCAATTTACCTATAGGAAAAGGATGATTACTTTTGGTATATACACAAGATGAAATATAGGCAGCTACTAAAATTCATCTTATTACTCAATAAAGGAATAGTTGGGGAGTAGGAAAATGGCTCAGTCAGTGTAGCAACTGTTGCCTAGGCATAAGGACCTGAATTTAAATGATGTCTACCTACATAAGAAAGCCAGATGTGGTTGTACATGTCTGTAAGCCAAGCTCTGGAGTTCAAAGAGAAGACAGATGCAGGAGCTAACTGGCCAGTCAATCATAGAAGTCAGTGAGCTCTGGGTTCAGTGAGAGATCCTGCCTCAAACAATATGGCAGAGAGCAACAGTGAAAGATACCCAATGTCTTTCTTTGGCTTCCAGACATACCTGCAAACACAT
>JADRCC010578874.1:0-14122 GCA_019843855.1 Hylomyscus alleni
CCAATTTACAATAAAGACCATATTTTAAAAGTTCACAGCTAACCTCATCTCACCAGCATAAAGAAATGGCAAGATATCTACTCTTTTTTTTTGTAAGATATCCACTCTTGTAACTATAAGTCAACATAGCACTAGTCATAGGCAAAACAAGTAACAACAAAAAGAAGTAAAAAGCACTCAAAATGGAAAAGACATTTAAAATAATTATTTTCAGACAATATAATAAGTTCCCAAAACTTTGCCAACAAATAACATTAAAACTAATCTAAGAATTCAATAATTTTACAACATAAAATTAAAATATAACAATTAGGAGTCTTTCTATACACTGAAAATAAGTTATCCTGTCCCCACAAATAAAATTGAGAAAATAATCTCATTTACCTAACTAAAAAGTAAAACATAAAATCAAGAAGGAAAAGATTTACATCTGAAAACTATAAAACATTGCGGAAATAAATTGAAGAGGATGCAAATAAATTAGGAAAACCTAGGTATCTCTTTTTCATGAATGGAATGAATCAATATTTTCACAAGTCTGTGAAAAAAAGCAATCTACAAATTTAATGCAACCTCCATAAAGTTCAAATTATATTTTTAAAGAAATTGTAAAAGCAATAAGAAAATTCATATCAAACCACAAAAGACCATAATTAAAGCAATATAAAATTAAAACAGAGCCAGAGGTATCACATTACCAGATTTCAAAACCTACTGCAAAGGTACAGTAATCAAATCAGCTTTATACTGGCATAAAAATAGACACATTGACCATTGGAACAGAAGAAAAGATCTGGTAATAAAACCATGAATCCACACTTCATTGGTTTTTGACAAAGGTGCCAAAGATCTATAAGATGGAAAGGCAGTCTCTTCCATAAATGGTGGTGGGATAAATGGATAACTGCATGCAAAATGGTTAAATTAGACCCTCATCCTACAGTGTGCACAGAATCAGCACTAAGATGGCTCACACATGGCCAACAGCTACATGAAAAAAAAAGTTTAACACCATTAGATCACTATTAGGGTAATGAAAATTAAAATCACACCTGTTGTAGTGGCTTTCAGGAAAAAATAATAATAAAAAGCAACTGTTGTGGAGGATATGGAGTAAAGAAAACATTATACACTACTGCAAAGTAAATTAACGCAACCACTGTTGGAAATGACATGAGGTACCTCAAAACTTAAAATACAGCTACTGTATGATGGTACTGGCTGGGAATACAACCAAGGAAATGAAATCAATATGTCAGAAAGGGCAAAATAGCCAGGAAGTAGATTCAACCTATGTCCATAGACAAAGGAAAAATGAGATACATACACACTATGGAATATGCCTTTGTCTTAGAAAATAAAGCATCCTATAACTTGCAAGCACATGCACACACATACACACACATAGCAAAATCTAGAGAGTATCATATTAAGTGAACTAAATTGTGTTTACAAAGACAAATCTCACTGGGTCTTAAATGACCCATGTATAAAAGTTGAACTGAACTCAGAAACAATATATAAAATGGTGGTTCCCAGAGGCTTTGAGATGGATGATATTTTAGCAAAGGAGAAAATTTAAAAGACTACTTTTACAGCATAGCAACTACAGTTGGTAGCAACATATTGTATATAAGACAGTTTCTGAGAGTAGATTTGTGAGAGTTCTCAGCACAGAGAACAATAATGTCTGTCTATAATTATGATATATATCTATAGATATATATCTAATATATGTGTATATACATATATATATGTGTATCATGTATTCAGATATATGCATATCACACATTTTATATATGCATACATATCATGCATTACATATAGATATATAGATATATATTCATTTATAATATAAAGAAACCCAAAGCCACGGGGTTCTTTCATAATTCTTTTTGTGGTATTCCTTATTAGCAATTTTAATGCACTCCATTTATCAATTTATCTGCTATATCTTAGACTAAACAGTTTCCACTAAGTGTCATGGACACTTGGTAACTCAAAGGCATTACAAGCACAGGAGAAGGCTGAAGCATAGTAAAAGGAAAATATTCTGCCACAACTGGTTGGCATTTGTGGCATAATGGACAATGGATGTGCTGGAGTTAAATGATTAAATATGGAGGCATAGGTCCCAGATTCAACAAGTTCCCTTGAATTCCAGAGACATACCATTTGTTACCAGGAGAGAAAATTTGCTAAAATTCCTAACAATAGGTTCCAAAATTCTAAGGATGTGTTCATAGCATCAAAGTGGTCCAGGAATCTGATTTTGCTGAAAATAATCTATAGTCACAGGAAGAAAATAGAATAGACTTGTAGGTGCTCTTTTCAGGGAAGGAGAGACAACTGGCTGCTTCATTTTCTCAGGGAAACAGCTTTCCTAATTTTTCCATGATATTTGGTTAAAAGCTTATCCCTGAAACATATGCTATATTGTGTTTGACAAGAAGGGAATGTCCTTACTTTCTAGTTAGCCTGGTGAACCCACACAAGAATATGCATCGTGTGTTTTTCTTAACAAATGGCATCATTCCAAAAGGGCAGTGAGCCAGGAGAGATCCTTAAGCCTTAATGCAAAGACAAGGAAGCCTGGCTTAGTTGGATGAAGAAGAGGAGCATGTGGGTCTCATGGGCACTACAAATCAGATTCTGGGATAGAAAGAAACAAAGGGGACAAATAAAGGCTTACTACTCAGGTCCCAAACCCAATAGCTTCGAATAAGAAAGGAGCTTGCAAAGCATTTACAGCAGGAAATTAGAAATAGGAAATAGAAAGCACGTTCAGTTTGTGTGCTCTCAATTCACAGCCAATTTCTCAAGAAGACAATCTAAGATTGCTGCGGCTGCCATTTCTGAAACGGATTTGGTTAATGTTGGGGGGGGGGGAAGACATCCAGGAAGCAGATACTGTCTGTCTCTGACATTGGAAGATCATGTTTACAAGTACATGGATGACATAGCGTTACACACAGAGGGTTGCAAACAACAGAGACCCACAGGCTCAATTTAAAACAAAAAGTAAGTTTATGTGTCCAGATTCTAACAGTACAGTTTAATTGATAATTTTTACATTGCTCTGTTAAACATAGAATATTCTTCTAATTATAATAACATCTACATAGAATAAAATGTGGTGATGGTCATGAATGGTATACATGAGACCTACATACAAAAAAAAATGACGAAGTCCACATGCTTCAGATACTAGTATAGAATGTATATGAATACAAATACCAGGTATCTCTTTTGATACAGCACAATACAAATACTTCATACTATAAAATAAAAAGGAGAAGAAGGAAGGAAGGAAGAATGGAAGAAAGGGAGGGAGGGAGGAAGGAAGGAAGGAAGGAAGGAAGGAAGGAAAAATCTGGAGAGAACTCTGTAGACACATGCACCAGTACCTGCTGCTATTCCTCCCAAGAATTATAATGCACTGTGGCTTCTAATGACAGAAACCTGGGTAACATTTTTGATCCAGCATTCCTCATACATTTTTACAGCAAGACCTTTTAATGCATATACACACACACACATACATATACACGTATGTATATACATATGTGTATATGAATAAAATAAAGTTAGGATTAGGATTCCATTGAACACATTTAGAAAAACACATAAGTAGTCAGTCTGTATCACAGTTTAAAGCCCTTCAGTATTTAGCAGCTAATATAAAACTGTTACCATAATATGGAGATGCTGGGGCCATTGTCCTTGTCCCTTCTTTGTGCATTTATATTCTACAGGGGCATGGGTGACAAGTCAATCCCTGTCCAGCAGGTTGAGTATAGTTGACTAGCTCACACTTGTCAGAACTCTCTACTGTCCTCATAGTCTCTTAACCATGTGGAACAGAAGCACACTTCAGAGAACAGGTTATTCCACAAGATGAGCTGTGGAGAGAGAAAATGCACAGAGCAACTCTGGCTTCTGATAGACCCTTCTTTCTGGGCCCTTCATGGACTTGGACATGTTATCTAATCTCTTGGCTGCAGCACCCTCATTGCAAAGGGAAACCTAAGAGCCCTCTTTCTTCTTGTTTGTTTGGTTTTGGTTTTTTCTTTTGTTATTTGAGGTTCTTTGTTTGTTTGTTTGTTTGTTTGTTTGTTTGTTTGTTTTTGAGACAGGGTTTCTCTGTATAGCCCTGGCTGTCCTGGAACTCTACTCTGTAGACAAGACAGCCCTGTTTCTTAATGGTTTGTAAACCACAAGTATAACAATGCATGTGTACCTAGCACAACGAATGACATGTCATAAACTCCCACTCAGCAGTTGCTTTTTTATTTTATCATCATTAGATCATAATAGCATTTTCGTTTCCTGAGAAGAAAGGAAGGAATACAAGAGTCGAACGTCATTGCAGATAACAAGTGTTCTAAGCATTAGAGCAAGAATTGTGACATGTGTTTCTAATTTTGCCTGAGGTCAGGCAGCTGTCCTCTGTGGAGGACTGGAAGAGACTCCATCAAAACCAAGAGACAAGGACAATGGGAAAGAAGAGCCCAGGGCTGGTTTGGGAGCCTCTGGAGTTACAGTTGACAAAGTGTGTCATCCAACTTGTAATGGTTAATGCTGACTGTCATCTTTTAATACTATAGAATCACCTAGGAGACAAGGCTCTACATATGCCCACGAGTGAGCTTTGAGACTGGAGTAATGGGTAGAAAGACCCTAAATGTGGTAACACCATTTAGTAGGCTTGGTGGGGTCCTGAAAGAAATAGAAAGGAGGCGGCAGCTGAGCACTAGCAGTAATCATTCCCTGCTTCCTGATTGGTTTAATGCCATGTGAACAACTGCCTCACTCCCATGGTCATGATAAGATTGTATCATCAAATCGTGGGCCAAAATGAGTCATTCCTTCCTTCAACTGCTTCCATTGGGTATTCAGTCACTGGAAAAGGAGAAAGGTAATCTGTATACAACTTCACATGGTATGAAAGTTACATCCAAAATAGATTCTGCAGTGCCCTAAGATGACAACAGCGTCACAAAGGTGAAACATCCAAGATACTACAAATGGGAAGCCTTCCTGGGATGGCGGTTGCTCACTCTGAACTCTGAGCTTCAGAACTGGGTCCAGTGGTCTATGTCAGACTCATCAGAATACAGTGAAGATAAAGACGGTACGAGAGCAGTACAGAGGAAGGGCAGAGAAACAGATATTTGAATAAGGCTCAGAGGCGGTAGAGTAATGGAAAGGACCAAGGGAAAAGAGGTCACCGGAGAACTGGAGAGGATATTCTTAGAACTAAAAGAACTTACATAAACAAGCATAGACGTATCTCAAAGATGAAGGCTGCCTGTCAAACTCTCAGCCCACTACTGTGTATTGACAGAATCCGGGAGTTCTGATTCTCTGGGGGCCTCAGAGAGGAGCCATCTTGGCTTTGGGTCGAAGCTTGCTGGCGGAAAATGAGAAGTCAAAGCCAAACAGCCTGCATGGCTCAATGTCTGCATGACTTGCCAAGGCACTCCACAGAATCCAAGCCTAAAATCAGGAGTGAGGCAAGAATCCTTGGCATCCTATGCGCACTCCATGGGAAGCCCAGATCTGGCTGCAACAACAGCAAGAGTGAATGTCATGTTTACCCTTCATGAAGTTCAAAATAACAACACTTCAAAATTAGTCGGGCTTCTAATAAGAAATATGAGAAGTGTGGAGACTGTGAAAACAATGTTTGCTTGTGGGGGAAGGGGCACCTGCTTCAGAAGCAGCTGGTTAAAGAGGGCAGATTTCTGGGCTGGACTGAGATATTCCGAAACCGCTGGATTGTGGCTTTGGCTTCGGAAGCTACGTTTGCAGCAAATCCCGCAGATAATTCAAAGTTTGCGAGCCACCTATTCCAAACGCCTAGAGTATCAGATAGGAACACACGCACAGTGCCGCCTGGGAAAGGGGAAAGACTCAGTGGTAAATAATCCTTAGCAGAACTGCTATGCTTTGTAAAAGCTAATCAGATCGAGCCTCTTACCTTCCAGATGACATCAGGAGATTTTTTCTTCCTGCAGCACTTTCTGATCAGTGTGCAGTAAAATGATTTGGGGGTACTTCAAGCTTACAAAAGTAGGGCAAAATTGCCCATTTATTTCCTCCTAAGAAATGTATTCTGAAATCTATTAATGGCATGAAAGGGAAGATTCTAAAATGTTTTAACTTTTTCACCAGATGTGGTGAGGGTTTTTTTAAGCACTTTTCAATTAAGGCTTCATTTTTCTCAAATGTAAAATTGGATTTTCTTTTCCTACTTAAAAATGTCAATGGTCAAATTCACTGTCACATATAAACTATGAAAGTTATTATTTAATTCCCATTAGGGAGAAATTAGAGTAGTTTATGTTCCACCATGTTGTTCTAGCATTGTCTTGTCAGTTGTTAATAATTGTTTTTATTAATGTATTGTACACAATAGTGGATTGTATTGTGGTATATGCACCTATCTACAAAAGATACTTTGATCATATTCTTCCCCAACAACCTACACTTATCAGTCCTCCTTATAGGTCCCATTCCTGTTCCCCAACAAGCCCCCAATTTGCTTTCATGTCTTTATGAAAACAGTTTTAAGATTCCACAGATGGGAGAAATCCTGTGATCCTTGTCTTTGTGAGTTTGGCTTATTTTGAGGCTCTCTAGACCCAGCCCGTGTTCTCAATGTGATGTCATTCCTCTTTGTGACAGATGAATAGCATGCTGTAGTTTTATTTCTGTTGCTGTATAAAATATCTGACAGAAGTAATGTAGGGGATATGGGGGCTTATTTTAGCTCACAGCTTCAGAGGGATATGGGCCATCAGGGTAAAGGAGGCATGAGGGGGAGAATCAAGAGGTCTTACTGCCATATTGCATGAGCAGTATAGAAGCAGAGAGTGGTACAAAAAATGGGGTTAGGCTAGAAAAGTCCAAAGTCCACCCCAGTGACCTACTTCCTCCAACAAGGCTCTGTCTCCTAAGCAGTCCAGAACTTTCACAAACAGCACCACCACCTAGGCACCAAGTATTCAAATGTATAAGCCCATGAGGATGTTTTACATTCAAACTGTGACAGAGTACATTGCGGGGGAAAAAATATGAATTTTCTTCATTCATGCATCCATTGATGGATACCTGGGCTGAATCAGTGGCTTGGCTATTGTGAATGATTCTGTGGTAAACATATGTATGCAGATATTTCTACTGTGTTCTGCCTTTGATTCCATTGGGTATATATCCAGAAGTGGTCCAGCTAAACATTGCTCTGTATGTATGCTATCAGTGACAAGCAACCACTAAATGATTATTTCCATGTATTTTATAAGTAAAAATGTGAGCATGAACATTGACAGAGTCACCCTACACTATGTTGTTGCCCAGAATCCTACTACTAGCACTCAATTAACTCTACCATCACAGTCTTTTTTATTACTCTAATATCCCTCTTCAAACAAATGGAAGGTTGTAAGCAATAGTTGATCCCTCATAAGCTTACTCATAAGTAACTGAGAACATGGTGAAAAGAGATGCAACTAGGGATGCCTAAGGAGATAAAGGGCTACCAGAAGCAGAAGACCATGAGCTCCACCTTCCTATCTCATGGGATCCACCCTCCAGTCTCAAGGCTCTATCCTTCCCTCTAATGGAATACACTTTCTCCTCTCACCAGCTCCACCTTGCCTTCTCACAGGTTCCAACCTCCTCTCACATGAGATACACTCTCTCCTCTCACATTCTATCCATCTCATCCCAGGTTGGTTCTTGATTTACCCCACAGCATGTGATGTAAAAGCAAATATAACTTGAAGGTTTTTTATCCTGGGTCAACACTGGAGCATAATCCTCCCACTTCCCTACACTGAGTAAACAAGGTCCTGTACCAGGAATGACTAAGATTGCAATAGTCTTTAGTTGTACTAAATCTATCATTAAGCAACTGGGACTCCTAGATGAATGCCTTCTCCTAGGCCCACACCAGGAAATGGGCATAGAGTTATCTACTGAAGACCATCTCTAAAGCATGGAGATTTAGACAACTGGCCTCTCTAGCACTCCATTACATGTTAATACTACCAAACTGCCGTCTAACACTCCCTGCCTCTGTGTGTGCTTGTGGGGGGGGGGGGGTTACTTAAAATTCAGCTCAATGTTACTTTAAAACAGCAAATATTTTGATAGGATGTATCTTAGAGTTTGGAATCAAGAATTAGTAAGAGTAAATCTAAACATTGATCTTTAGAAGCCTCCCCTAGCTGTGAGACTATATATCCACAGTCCTAAAACTGATAGGCCCAACATAGTATATTTCACCCAGGAAACCATACTTAGTAAGCACCTAATATGTGCTAAGAAAGGACAGGAGGCCAAAAACAAAGAGAAAAAAAATAAGCAAAGTGATTCCATTCATACATTATAACTCAGTTCAGAAGAAATCAGAAAATACATGGATAAACTTTAACATGAATATATGTCTTAGATGGTGCTATATGGTGCCAAAACAAAATCAGTCAAGAAGGATTGGGGTGAGTTTACAATAAGATTAACACTTGCTTCTTTGAGTGGATGGCCTTGGCACTGAAGATATGAGTATCTGGATCACAGAGAGGGAGAGCCTGTGCTATGGATCATCTACAAGAAAGAATTCAAGACACAACATGCTAGTCCTTTAGGGAACGTAAAAATTATATGTGCCTAGTGACCAAGAGAGAATATGGGGTCCATCCTATCAAGGACAAAGACAGAACAATAAATTTCTCTGATACTTTGCCACCTGAAGTGTAGGCCTCAGTTGCAAGCACAGAACGAGTCTTCAGGAAAGACACATGACCTTGCATGACTTCTTCATGAATTTTTATACCTCCAGACCATACAGAATGGTCTTCTAAGTTAGAACTTGAAGAGAGGGGTACAATGGTTCCCATAGGTTACTGGACCTCAGAACTAAAGATGGAAAAGGATGCAATTACAATGACTGACTTCCAGTGTCCATTTGCTACCAACATTTTTGAGATGCTTTTAAGTGTTAATACTCTTTAACATCAGCTACAAGCAATGAGGGTGGATTTTTTAATGCTTTATATTAAAATGAGAGGCATTGTTTGTAGAAAGAGTACTAACATCAAAGCCATGAGACCTAAGTTTAAAATAAAACTATAAGTGTTCACACCAAAACTTTTTGCCTCTTGTTTCTTTTTTGGTAAGAGAAATGTAGATAGTAACCGCAATCCAAAGTGAGACTTACCCATGATAACAACTGTCTGTATCAAACATACTTCCTGGAACATGAGAAGGGTTCCATGTATTTGAGCTATGATGAGTAACTATAAAAACTGATCTGAATCTAAATGGAGTAAATTTGATGAGAACAAATTTGTTTAAAAGCAGTGAGAATTCAGTATAAGAAGAAAGATTTACAGCATTGTTAACTGTTGACTGAAGAGTTGTTTGGCAAGTTGGTCATTTGTTTGGATGGATGGATGGATGGATGGATGGATGGATGGATGGATGGATGGATGGATGGGTGGGTGGGTGATTGGCAATACAAGGATGCATATACCAATATCCTCTAGGTATCTCCTGTGCATAGTGCAGCCTCAGAAGTCCTAGTCTTCCTCAGTGTTAGGAAGATTGGATTTTTTTCCCATTGAAGCTTGAAGATGGGTTAAAAGAGAAGCTTTGTAGACCTAGGTAAAACCTGAAGTCTTGTCTATTCAATCTTCCATAGTCCAAGGATAAATTTCCCTTCAAATTTTTTAGTGTAATAGTCAAAAATGGTGAAAAGCAGCTAACATGTCCATATAGCTCACCAGGAGCACCAAATGCCTGTGTACTGCAGATTGCAGCGCAGTGAGATTTGCTCCACAGGCTCTAGTGCTCCATGCTCATGCTCACTGAAGAGAAATCCTCCCCTCTAATCCTCACTCTCCCTAGAAGCCTACCTGGGATATTGCAGCTCTCTCTCCTTCCTCTTAGCTTTCTTCTGTTCTTCCTCCTTTCCACTGCTTAAAAACACACTCTTTGTCTTAGATTGGGTTTCTTTTGCTGTGACAAAATACTATGGCAATGAACAAGTTTGGGGAGAAAAGATTTATTTCAGCTTAGAACTCTCAGGTCACTTTACATTGCTAAGGAAAGTCAAGACAGGACCTCAGACAGAGCAGGAACCTGTAGGCAGAGGCTGATGCAAAAGCCACGGGGAAATGCTGCTTACCAGCTTTCTCATCATGGTTTGCTCAGCCTGCCTTCTTCTAGTGCCCAGGACCACCAGCCTAGGCCTCCCACACTATTCATAAATCGAGAAAATGCATCACAGACTTGCCTAGAGGGCAATCTAGTGAAGCATTTTTCCAAAATGACTGTAGCTTGTGTCAAGTTGACATAAAACTAACCTGCACACATATACATAACCACCTAAAATAGGATTCCTAAATAAACTGACCATCAAATATCATCCACAAAAGTAGATAGTATTCAAATTTGCTGTGAATCCTTCTAGATTTTTTTCCTTTACTCAGTACTTAAAAAATCAAACACATGCATATATATGTGTGTGTTTATGGGTGGTGCCTATATGTATATACAAGTTATATGTGTATGGTTTGTGTGTGCACGTGTGTGTATATGTGCTAGTGAGCAACTGCACATGTCGTACATGCATATAGAGGCCAAAAGTCGACACCGTGTCATCCTTTATCACTCTCCACTCTATTTATCACTCTTCACCCTATTTATCACTCTTCACCCTATTTTGAGACATGGCTTCTCACTGAACTTGAAGCTAGACTGGTTGCCTAGTGAGTCCTGAGGATCTCTCGGTCTCTATGCCCTCCAGCTCTAAGAGTGCATGCAAGCATCAACATGTCCATACATTATATTTGTGTGCTAAGAACATGAACTTGAGCTTTAACCTTGAGTCATCATCTCATTAGATCTATCACTAGATACATTAGACCCATTTTTTAGAATATAGCTACACACACACACACACACACACACACACACACACACACACACACATATATATATATATATATACACACACACACACACATTTATTTGGAAAATAGCTTGCCACTTAACAGTACAAAATTCACCATTTACATACCTTTGTAATGGTTTCTGCCACATTGTATATGTATTTATAAAAGGTATGCATCACAATAGATTTATGCAATTCATGCAAGTTCAGTGGTTCTCAACTTGCCTAATGGCAATAAAATTATTTTTGAGGCTACTCCATAACTGAAATTTTGCTACTAAAAAAAAAAAAAAAGAATCATAATGTAAATCTCCGCCATGCAGGGTATCTGATATATGAACCTTATGAAAGAGTCGTTTGACTCCCAAGGGGATCGTGACCCACAGATCGAGAACCACTGCCCTAGCTGGTTACATCTGATTACTATCAAAAACTCTTCAAACTTTTAAAGATCACCCAAAAAAATGAAATCTTGACCAAGGAAAATATGTTTGTAACCATGTGCAGGTATATGTGATGTGTGGTATGTGTGATATGAGAGTGTGCTTGCATGTGTGTGTGTGTGTGTGTGTGTGTGTGTGTGTGTTTGCACATACACAGGCAGTGTTCTACTTGAGGCAGAAAGTGGAAGATTAAGGAGAAAGTCAAGTGGATTGAAATCAGCAATAAAACAGCCATTTTCCAATACTAAATGGACCTGAAATTTATCCCCCTGCATCTGTAGGTAAATGTCCTTATGTTCTTGAAACAATAAATCCCCATGAACTCCACATAAAGTTTTGGAGAGGCAAGGTGTGAGATGGCTTCCATCAGAATCCACTCACTGCTTTGTTTGTGCACCTTTCAATCTGAATCTTTTTACATCCTGGTTCACTCGCTAGAACCCTAGCCTGGGAAAGGTCAGAATGCAACACGTTTCCCAGCCTTTGTACCCTGGGTGGCTGCCAGACTGTTGAAAATAATTGCTTTCAAGCCACAGATTATGACACTATCCACTCAGTTTCAAATCAGCAAAACCTACAGCCATGCTGTGGCAGTTTCAGCTGGTGCCTTAGCTTTCCTTATCCTCTAAGTTCACTTTTACAATTACTGAGTGACTCAGAAAAAAAAAAAAAAAAAAAAAAAAACCCTTCATTCTGAACATGCAGTTTTCCACCATAACCTCAAAGGCAAGACAAAGAGATGCAAACCTGCACCTCACTCACAGCCTGAACTTCAGAGGCAGGAAATGGAAATCAAACCATAAATTGGCATGGCCTCCTGCTCTGCACTGTATTAATCTTTCCACATTCCATTGTCCCTGTGTCTACCTTTCTACCGCATTATCTTTGGGAAGGACAAGTGCAGTCCTACAATAGAGCCTCTTCCTGCAGAGAAAACCTTCAGTGCTGTCTCAACCAAACTCAGTGTGGTCTGCGTGGGCCCTTGGGGCAGAAGTGTGAGGATACCCATCCATCCGGAAGTTGCTTCCCGTAAACAGGTCCGGAGGCAATTCAAACAGCCAGCTACCACTGGGCCCTTTGTGCTATGCTTGAAGATTCACTGGCAGTTTGAACTCTTCTAAATCAACCATTGCAAGTCTGCCCACCCACCTTTATTTGTTCACAGAATGCTGAAAACTACTCTAGACTTCATAAGCAGAGGCTGATGGATGTCCCTTGTAATCTCTCAGCAATAACTTCCAGTCCTTAATCCAGGCTCATCACCACAGAGTGCTGTCTAAATTCCACTGTTTCACACAAGTCAAACAAGAAGGACAACTGCAAACCAGAACAGTGTCTTCAGAGTTCCCTCTGATTCTTAGAGTCCAAGGTCATTTCCATCTTGATGAAGTTTATTAATATTTTTATGCTTGAAATTACTGGCTCTTAGCTAGCTGTTTATGGACGTGGTGTCCAGCTTTCCTTCAAGTCCTCTATCCTTGAGGGATGCACAGTAGTAGTAAAGAATCTTCAATACACGATGTGAAACTCCAGAGTGTCTCACCCTGAGGGCACAGAAGTCTTCGAAATTTTCCTATTGTCACTGTAAGTAGAGTTTTTTTTTTTGTCCCATTTCAGTGTTTGCTATTTCAACTTCCTTTTTTCTTTTTCTTTCTGAAGCTGTTGCAAGACCTCAGTGAAGAAGAGATTTTTCTTTTTTACCCAATTTCTAGATAAAGAAACTGAGGCTTTCAAAGATGACCTCTTCCCTCTAGTGATGTTCCTTGCACTGTGGGTCAGCCCACCACAGTAATGGTCCACCAGACACAGAGGTGCCGGGTTATTATTTTCAGTAGGAAATGGTAGCATTCATGTAACAGGGTGTACGTATCTTTTTATTTCCTATAATGAAAAGAGTGCAGAAAGGAAACTTTGATGTGTGTAACATAATTGTATGGCTCCTATCAATCCATTACCCTGCATGCAGAGTGTGTTCCAATCTCCACATCCGTCACTCTACTGAAATGGGCAGCCTTTTTCCACATTTTCACTCACCTAATGGATTTGATATAAAATCTGTTTTTCTATGGATGTGAGGCTCTAGAGGTTTTGTGGTTCATCAATACATAAAGGCTGCCTCCTGTTATAGCACCCTTCCCTGAGCGGCTGCCGAGTGTGGCTAAATGCATCACTGTCTTTTACAAGCCTGCTGTCACCACTCTTCATTACAACAGAGCAGATAATAAAATGGGGACTTAATGGCATTAAAGCATGAATCCAAATACATGAGGAGAGGAAAAGAGAAGAGGAAGCAAATAGCACAATGAGGACAGAAACTGCATTCACAGAGCTGGCCAGAGGACACGTACGATGCCGAACATTGTCAGCTCACTGAAGAGCCTTGAATATAAAAGTTGCCAGCATAGTAGATCCCTAAAAAGGGAAACGTTGTCATACATAATCGAAAAGCTGGAAGAGAACCTATCCTCATGGGTTAAATAATTCTTCAGCTCTGAAACCACCAAAAGTAGGTATTGTAGATCGATGACTAGCATTAATTAATATTAGGATTAGTCATGCTTCAAATTCTTAAATACAATATCTGACTGTCTAACTGGGAGAAAGTAGACAATGAAATCTCCGCAACCTAAAATCTTAGCCTTGCTGAGGAGAGAAGTACATGAAAGCCATCATAATAAATTAAGTTGGGTGCACCAAGAGATACCAGATGTCCTGGGAA
>JADRCC010578875.1:0-14055 GCA_019843855.1 Hylomyscus alleni
GCTTGCTTCCTGCCACAGGGGCTGTGAGTCCCTGTGTGAGTCCCTGTTGTGATCAGAAAACAATTTCACAATAGTCCTCCACTACTTCTGGCTCTTAACAGTCTTTTCCCTTTTCCATGATGATCTCTGAGACTTGGATGAAGGAGACGAGATATTAGGGGGAGGGGATGGCCCGCTTAGGGCTCAGCTTTCTGCATGCTTGTTCTCTCTGCACCTGGACCAGCTGTAAGTCTCTGTATTAATGGCCATCTACTGCACACACACACACACAAAAGCTTCTCTTATGAATGTTAGGTATGGCACTGATCTATGGATATAAGGATAAGTATTAAAAGAGAACTTTAAAATGTCAAATTTAGCGGAATACTGGTATTAAGTTCTCCCCTAGAGCACATGACCTACCCCACCAGGGGTTCTTGGCCCAGATAACAGCACCAGGCACAAGTTTCATCTTGTAGAAACAGATTATATTGTCTGTAGAAATATTTGAAAAGGTTACTTCTTTCTAACCAGCTAGGGTCCTTTGTTACATAGACATTTCAGAGCCCTTTTTGTGGCCAATGATACATCAATTACTTTATTTTCTACTTTTACCTGGGCACAGATGCGTGTTCACCCTAAAAACCCAATTAAGCCTGAAACCTGAAGGTATTGGGTCTCTGTGGCTCTGCTTGGGGGCCCTCTGACAGAAGTTCTGCATCTGGCCTTAGGAGTAGCTACTATGCTGGGAAATCCCAGTCCCCCCTACTCGATGCAGGGTCTGTAACTCAGGGTCTAGGTCGTTCCTAGCCGGAGGCTTCATAAACTAGTGAGCCAGAGAAAGCACAAAGTGTGTGCACACACAGGATGTGAGCTTCTCCTCCACGGAGTCAGAACAACTGGAGTTTTACAAGACAATTTTCAAGGTTATAGTGAGTTAAGTGATAAATAATCCTCACAGGACCAACAGGCCAGTGAGTTTACCACCAAGATGGTGTCTTCAACTCCATGAATTCCCTGGTGGGTAACAAAGCAAACAGCAGTACTATGTAGCCCTGTGAAGTTATTTTTCTTTTTCATTCTCTCTGAATACTCATAATTACCCCCAAAAAAATGCACTCAAGAACAAAATGGTGGCCGTCAGGCTGTTTACTCTAGCAAAGGCTGGTAACTGTAACAACCTTGCTCACCAATGCTATGATATTTTGAGAGATAGTTCCAAACTGGCTCTAGGAAAGTTCTTTTTTTTTTTCTTTATTTTTTTTTTTTTTTTACTTTTCCAAAACACTGCGGTCCATCATTTAGATACAAGAGCAGAAATTGCTTCTGTCATCCAGTGAAAAACAGATAATGATCTGGAAAGGATGGTTTAAGTCCACCGTGCTGAGGTTGGAGAACTTGGTATTATCTAAATCTATTCAGGTAGACGTTGAATAAATGAGACGGCATTTTAAACGACATCACAGTTTTGAACCTTCCACTTGTCCATATGTCTTAGTCAGGGTTTCTATTCCTGCAGAAAACATCATGACCAAGAAGCAAGTTGGGGAGGAAAGGGTTTATTGAGTTTACACTTCCACATGGCTGTTGATCACCAGAGGAAGTCAGGACTGGAACTCAAGCAGGTCAGGAAGCAGGAGCTGACGCAGAGTCCATGGAGAGATGCTCCTTACTGGCTTGCTTCTCCTGGCTTGCTCAGCCTGCTCTCTTATAGAACCCAAGACTTCTAGCCCAGGGATGGCACCACCCACAAGGGGCCCTACCCCCTTGAACACTAATTGAGAAAATGCCCCACAGCTGGATCTCATGGAGGCACTTCCCCAACTGAAGCTCCCTTCTCTGTGATAACTCCAGCCTGTGTCAAGTTGACACACAAAACCAGCCAGTACACCATACAATTTCAATATTCTCAAAACTAAACAATAACTTGATAGTGAAATCATGCGCAGATGAGCACTCTTGTTCGTTTTTCTTGCATTTTACTCACATCTTGGGGACCGTGTTTTTGAGCCATGGAGGGAAGATAATCTGCAGACAAAGAAGCACACTGAGAACACTGAGCCGGTGTGCAAGAGCCGAGCCTGTGCCTTCCCCTCCCTCCTGCCTGCTTCAACCAGATCCACTGGCACACAGAAGCCTGCTGACCACATCCACGGTTTTCCGTGTGGCTAAACTATATTTGAATAGTCATCCCTGGGGAGATTTCCTTACATTTTTATTTCCTCTGTGACTTATGGGACGGACTTCTCAAGGTGACTTAGAGGTTTCAAGAAATGTAAGCCTGTAATTTAGTTAAGATATTGAGTATGTCAAATAAATCAGAACTAGCAATAAAAGATAGATGTGGGATGCTGTTGGTTAGTGAGTAGGAATTGAGTGTTGGGCTTTATTGTGGGGATTCTGTTCAAACGTAATCCAGTTAATGGTACCGTGTTCTGTGTCCAAGGCTATTATCCTTCATCATGTAATTTTGGATAAGTCACTTAAACAAAAACATCTTGGATTGGACGGAATATGGTTTTGGAGTCAGACTTGAGTTTGAATGCTGGCCCTGCCACTTACGAAGAACTCAACCTTGAACATATTAATTAGTCTGTCTGAGTCAGTTTCCCCACAGGTTCAATGGAGAAAGTACGCCTTACGTCATAAAGTTTAATGAAGTACAAATGAGTTGGCATGTGTGAAATGTCTTCTACTTCCTCCTGGTTTCTTTCTCCAACTTTAAAAGATTAATTATACCTTCCATCTACTTGTCTAACAGCCTGTGTGGAAGATGAGCTATTGCCCAGAAACCAGTTTTAGTGAGTAAAATGAATTAGTTCGTAACAGAACTGTTATTACTATAGTGTACAGTGCAAATGCTTGAGGAATGCAAAAGGGCTTGAGGAGTGGGTGGGACTCTATGTGTTCTGTGAAATGCATGGGGGGGGGGGTGGTGGGCAAAGACAAGTAAACTGATGTTTGCAGCATCTGCTTTCAGTTACTAGGGGGAAATCTGATTTCTAAGGGTTTGTGGTGTTACATGAGTGCAAATATTCACATACAGTAACTTCAGTGGTCTGTGTCAGAAAATATATGTTATCAAGGTAAAATCCTCTATTTATGAGCCAAGGAAACGGTGTGTATGTGCATGCATGTGTATGCTAGCATTTGGCTAAAGGAGGAAATCAATAGCATATTTCACAAACATCTTAAAATCAGATGAGCTTTTAAAAAGCTGAAAGCTACCTGATCACAAACACAATTGTGGGTAAGTTGGTGGTTTTGGAAGTAGAGCACAAGAACTTTGGCAGAATCTCCTGTTATAAAGGAGCAAGACTACCACAACTTTTCTACCTCTAAAAAAATAACATTTCAAAGGACTTCTCTTCAAGTCTCTTCAAGTCTAAAGCATACAGTAAGAATAACTTTTAGAATAAAAATGGACTCTTTTGTTCGTAAGATTAAATGCTTGTACCTCGTTATGCAACAAGAAGCCTGGAGCTACTGTATAATACCATCCCCAGGGACCATGCCCAGAACAGTCTTCACACTGTCTTTTCAAAGTGAAGTTTCTTATTCCCGCAACATTCATTTTCCCTGAAAACTAACAAAGTGTTAGTTTTGAAGTGAGATTTTGAAGATCCAAAGCATTTCTGGCAACCAGAATTCATATAGGCATCATAATTGAAGGCAGAACATTTTTAAAAAAATAATTAAAATTCCAGGTATACCTTGTTAAAGAATGGACCAGTTATTTGTGTGACAGAATCTAAAATCTCAAATCTCGCAAATTACTAAAACTGTTACTTTTTTTTTTTTACTTTGGTATCATTTTAATTAACTGAAGTAGATGCTCTGGAAGGTCTGGATACTCTGTTAATAAGTTTTAAATTCTTTCTATTGTGGAAAAAGAGATGCACACTAAACTTAGAAAACGTAGCAGTGTGTTTTCTTTCTCAACTAATTGTTTCAAAAACAAAATAACACAAGTAAATGTCCTTCTTTATATTCAGGATAAATTAGTGTCTCTCTAATTGTCAACACCTTAGCTTACAGTAATGCCAAATGCCAATAAGTCAGTTCCTAATTGAAAATTTAAAGTCAATTGGCTTTTCCCCGCATTAGAAGTAGAGCTTTTGAGCAGAGTTCTCAAGCTGGCTTAACCTTGTATCCCTCAGTATGTGGAGCTAATGACTGTATCTTTTTTTGAGTTTGCTCTTCCAACTTTCACAAACATCAGTGCTCTTGGGGCATCCTGTCACGTGGGAAATCCTGTCACACACACACACACACACACACACACACACACACACACACACACACACACACAATTAAAATAACAAAAGCAAATCTCGAAAATGAAAAGTAAAAGAACTTTAGGATTGAGATTTATTGAGAAGTTTGGAAACTGCCTGTCATCCTAGAAACCTCTATGATTTTATATTCTGTGGAAGAATAGAATTTGTTTTCCTCTGAAAACCATAATTATTAGGCCACTATACTATTTTCATTAACTGGGAGGTTCTGAGAGCTCAGTAGTAATTGCACAGAATATACTGACATCTGGTGGCATTGATTAAGCAAATACAAATTAACAGGTAACATTGTGATTAAAATTATTGACTGAATTATCTTAAATATTCATAACACTCAGAGTTCTACTAAACTATTTTTAAAGGTTTTGATTTAAAAGGTTTTGATTTTCCTGCTATAATATTTGTCATCTGACCTAATCTATTCATTTAAGCACTTAGTAAATAGTTAAGTTTTAAAATAATATTAATTAATCCTAGGTTAATAATGATGTGTAACTTTTAATAACACCATTTAAATCGTTTTTTTATGTTTTGTGTTGTTTAAAAATATTCTACTTTAGCTAGATATGGTGGTATAAGGCTTTAATGTCAGCATTTAAGGCACAGGCAGGCAGATCTCTGTGAGTTCAGGGCCATCCTTGTCAACACAGTAAGTTCCAGGACAACCAGGGCTACGTAGATAGAGCCTGTCTCAAACAAAACAAAACAACACTTTGAACAAATAATGCATGTGCTTTTCCTAGTTCCCTGCTTAGAAGCCTACTATGGAGAGCTGCCTGCAGTAACAATGGGGTGTGGTGTGTACGGTGTCATGCTACTAAACCACTCAAGTTTTCAAAAACTACATCTAATTGAATCTAGGAGAGCGTCACCCCTGTCTCGTTATTAGCATGACTCTCTCCATAGTTGTCATCCATCTGGAGAAGTAAAACAATAGCTTCCACCCAGCTTCTCAAAGGGAAAAACAGATGGGTTTTGACCTGTCCAAAGTCAGCGTCAACCCCGTGAATGGAGTCTGGGAGCTGCTAGCCTTGCTCGCCACCGTTTGATGTGTGTTTCCACTCGGGGTGAATGACATGTACTCAGTTTTAAACGGATCTCTCTGCAGGGTCTGGCTTTTGCATCAAATTCTCGACTAAAATTATGTTTAAACTTTGTTTCCTCTCATCTCTTCCTGGTTTTGATTATTTCTTAAGAATAGTTGATGGTCTCATGACACGATCCTCTTATTTCTGTATTTTGTGTCTTGTGTTTTGAATTTTATGTGAAATTGTGGGTTTGATCTTTGACCTCTGTTTACTATAATACTGATTTACCACTAATTTGATAGCAAGCCATAGGGATCTACTGTAAACATGCTGCTCACTTTACACTGCTCTGTTTTACTCTTAAGTGGAGAAATGTGTGTGTAGAATATAATTGAGAGACTTGCAGAAGTAATAAAACCCACGTAATTTCCCAAGTTCCCAGGTAGCCTTCAGATTAATATAATACCTTTCTGTGATGTAAGAGCCTAGTAAATTAAGAGGAAGTCAGCAATGTAAATACGCACAACTTAGCATTTAGTTTTAGTGTGGCCAATATAGTCCCCCTGAAATACAGAAACATAGCACGGACCACACAGCTCTGCCTAAGCTGGCTAAGATCTCAACCCAGAGAACTCTGGTCACAGATGTGCTCAGTGTGATTGGCCCTGGATCTACTTGCTGATCCTGGGGAAGGAAAGGATTGACTCAGGGACACAGTATTTGGGAGGGCTGGCTTGAGAGTGGCTAACGACAGGCATCTGGGAGCTGAGAGGAACCTGTCCTGCTGTATGCTGATATGCCCATAATTTTTCTTTCCCAGTTATCAGACTTCCTAAAGGAGATTGTGCTTAGCTCCCAACCCATAGTCAACCAAAGGAGAGGAGAGGCAGAGTTTTCCTTATCATGGCTGTACCTATAGGCATAGGCCAGGAAGGTATGGGAGTAGCAACCTCAAGAAGATGGATTATGCCAGGCGGTGGTGGCGCACGCCTTTAATCCCCGCACTTGGGAGGCAGAGGCAGGTGAATTTCTGAGTTCGAGGCCAGCCTGATCTACCGAGTGAGTTCCAGGACAGCCAGGGCTATACAGAGAAACCCTGTCTAGATTAAAAAAAAAAAAAAAGATGGATTATGGCTAGGAAAATATTGGAGGACAAAACCCTTACCTTTCTCTTCTCTTGCTCTGTCAGCTGCCTGTGAGGTGGTAGCAGGAGAGGTAAAATGAGCAAGAGCGTTGTCTCATCAGTCAGTGCAGATCCCAGGGTTATTGGTCATCCTGTGAATCTGAGTACTGGACACAGACGAGCATGAATTATGGTCCTCAGAACCTTTGGAGCCAACTGAAATCGATAGCTATCCAAAAGACAATTGTCATGTTCAAACCTGATCCACCTTTTCCATTTCATCTCATTTCCCTTAACTATATTTACAAAGATAGCGAGAGAATGAAATTATTTGTTTATCCTGCAAACATTTATGGAATCTCCTCCTTCTTCATGTATAACCAAGATATTATGGAAGAGGGAAAAATGCATGGTGCATAGGCATTCCGTACAAGAGATGCATTCTGCTGGAGCTGTACAGTGTGTGCGCGCACTCCAGCGCTTGCGTGGGTGTGCTTGTGTGTGTGTGTGTGTGTGTGTGTGTGTACATGTGTGCATGCACCCTAAAGGAGCTCACTGCTCTATCAATATAAAATACCTATAAGGTGAATGATGTCACAAAGCCAGGCAGAATTCTAAGAGAAAGGAGTGATGTCAACAGTGACATCCATCGACCCAGAAGAAGAGCACCAAGGTGGGAACTCAGGACTGGTTTGCTAACAGCCACCAAACTAGAACTTGAAATTTGCCGATGAGCCTGGAAAGGTTGGAGATGTGTTTGTGGAATAAAGCTAACTTGAAGGAAAAGCTTCATGAGCACTTCGGATGCTTCAAGAGACATAAAGTTCGGCCCTGACTCAGCTGATTTTACAGATGTGATTTTAGGACGTCTATTCTGTCAGCTGTCGCTGTGTGCATCTGTAACTGGGAATCCTACCAGCTCTCCCAACTCATACCAGGAGTGCTGCACTGATCGAATGAGGCAATGCACAGGAAAGTGCTAAGGACACCAGCAGACGGGTCAGATTCAAGCACATCAGAAATGCCATCCCAGGTCTGACTTTAATTCCTTAAGTAGTAAGGAGTCGTTAAAGACCTTTGAAGAAGGGAATAAATGGTATGAGGAACAAGGTGTAAGGAACTGAATTCTCTCCAGCCCCCTGGCAATCATTCTCTCTTCTCTGCTGACAGTTCCCTGTGATGTCATTTCAACATCTCCTGCAGGCTCTTGGGGCTGTGGGGAATCTATGACACCTTGGGAAGGGCTGTGTGTGTGCCCTGAAGGTCTCAAGCTATGTAAATCAAAGGCTGCTATAGCTCAGTCCTTCCATTCACTTAAGCATATCTATTGTTTGGAATACCTTCCACATTTATCCACATTTCAAGATGCTTCGTCTGAGTACAGCAAATTCTTGTACCGCATCACCAGAAAGCATCCCTGTTTTATGCTGTGCTGCATCCGGCTAGACAGACTTAAAGACTCGTCCCCTTTCTACCTCACTGCTCAGCTTTACTGAATTCAAAACACTTCCAAGGCCCCAAAATCTTGGTACTATTCCCTCTTGAGATGAATCTGTTCCTAAGTATGCTTACTTTTCATACACTTAAATTTTACTGAATTATCGAGCTACTGAATTTCCATGACACCTATTATACAGCTGAGTTTAGTGATGATTCATTCCACCACGCTAAGTTGAAACATCAGCAAATCTCCACAAATATGTTTTGTCTTGTACTCAAAACATATTTTCCAGGGTTGGGTATTTGTCTCACTGATAAAGCTGTTGTCTGGCAAATGGGAGACAAGGCCCTGGGATCTGTCCTCAGCTCTGAAATCAAAAAAAAAAAACAAAAAAAACAAAAAAACAAGAAACAAAAACCGTATTTTCCAGTTCAGTTGTTTTTTTTCTTTGTTTGAAACAATTGCAAGGTTTAAAGAAACTGAAGTTAATGTCTAAAGTCCTTTAAAACTTCCTATTTTCTTTCTTTCCTTCTTCCTATCTTTCTCTTCCTTCCTTCCTTCCTTCCTTCCTTCCTTCCTTTCTTTCTTTCTTTCTTTCTTTCTTTCTTTCTTTCTTTCTTTCTTTCTTTCTTCTTTTCGTTTTTTCTGAGACAAGCTACATCACTCTGGCCTTAAACCAGAGTTCATCTCCTCAGCTTCCCAAGTACAGGATTATAGATATGTTTTATGACATCCCACCCTGTTAGAATTTGTGACCTGTAGTTCCTGGTTGTCTAAAGTGAATAAATGAATGAATGAATGAGTTTAATGGATCTGGAAAAGTGTTGTCTCTTTATATTATGCATAATTCAGTAGTCAGGAAAATGTTTCTATAATGTGAGTTAGTAAACATTTTCAAGACTGCTGCCGACCTCTTTGTCTCAACTACAATGTGATGACAGCCATATATAGAATAAAAATGACAGGCGTAACTAAAGTCCAATAAAACATTTTACAAAATAGGTAGTGCTTAAGATGACTTGGCCTGCAGGCTGGGCCAGTTAGATTGTTCTCAAACGCTGATGCACTCCAGGATTGCCTGGGTCAAAATTTACATGTGACACAGCAACAACAACAAACCTCAAACTTTAGATCCTGCTCCCTTGAGTTTGGTAAGGTTGGGGCTCCAGGTGCTTCTTATGCAAATAAAACTTGAGAGTCTCTGTTCTTTCTGGAGTAAAATACAGTTCCAATGTCCTATATCTACTTCTGAAATTTATTTTTTTTTTTATTTTTTTGGTTTTTCGAGACAGGGTTTCTCTGTATAGCCCTGGCTGTCCTGGAACTCACTTTGTAGACCAGGCTGGCCTCGAACTCAGAAATCTGCCTGCCTCTACCTCCCAAGTGCTGGGATTAAAGGCGTGCGCCACCACCGCCTGGCTGAATTTTTGATAAATTAATAAACAGGCATATTTACACAAGAGACTCAAAGTTGGATCAATAAAGATTAGTACATATTAAGTGAAAGAAAATTTCTTTCTGTCTAGAAAATTGGAGGCACAATAATTTTGCTCCACAATTATAGCTAGCATCAATTTCGGAAAATCACCTAAATGGTCATGTTTAAATAAATCATAGAACTATAGCTGGAACCAAACATTTTGGATTTAGTCTGTAAGGTGTAAATTGAATTTAAATAATCCCAACTAACTTTAAAAGTTTGTTAACCCTCCAGTCTGTAGAGTAGTTTACTGCTCTTATTATTAACATTATCACAACCCAAAAAGTACTTAATAGAGCTTTACACCCCATAAAATACCCACACCGTTTTACCATTAGTTGATACTTTGTAAATCTGTGCCATGACGTTTTTTCAAATGCCTGTTGAAAGCTACTCAGCAGAGCAATGAAAAGATAGAAAATACTTTTTTTCCATATAGAAATTGAGAGGCGCCTGGGTCCCACCCTGCACAAAGGCATTTCTCATACCAAGAAAAGACAGTTAAATTATAAACAGATGGACAATCACATGACAAACAATTAAAATCTATCAGGTGAGGTCTGGTTCCAAATTTGAATTCCTTTTTGTTGGCTCACACCCTCCTTTCCCTAACAATGAGATGTGCTGCCCGGTGGAACCACCAGGTCTGCTCCACTCCCATCCTCCCAACCCAGAAAAACGGAGGCAGAGATTGTGCCTGAGAGAGAACTTGGCATCTGAGGAGCCTGCTTCATTCTTCTTATATCTGCCAGGGGCCGGTGAGGGACAGAGAGTGGCTCACAGCCCTTCCTGGCTAGTTGTCATTGGGGCTCTGCTGTTATTCAATTCAAAGCTAATAATGTAACATCTTTATTCTTTTCTTTCTTATCTCTTAACGGCCTGCTGCCAGCCTGGCATACCGTACATATAGAGCTAGGTTTTAATTTTCTTCTCTTTGTATCTGTATCTTGAGAAAGAAAAGGGAAAGAAACAATTAGACTTTTAAAATTAGAATTTAATTTTTGACTTTCAACAGTGAATTGGTGAGTAGAGCTGCATGGATTACCTCATTTCTCTGGAATTTAATTTTTTTAAATGGAAAATAACACTTTCTGATGTGTTTAATTGAGACAATAAACAGGTTAATCTTGGCTACAAGGCAGTTGGACACTGGGACTCAGGAAATTCAATAATCTGATATTTTAAATTGTTTTTGTAAATGATACAAAGCTGTTTTAAATATGTGGTTAATGATGCAAGACCTCAGTGCCTGTATAATTAAGAAATGATTTTTTTATATTTTCATTTAGTAAAAATTAACTTATAAGTGCATACTTAATACCTTAATAACATAATGGTCCTTGTTATGTGTCCGAATTTTCTTACAACTCAGAGTTGTAAATTAGAGTACCCCCTCTAAGGATGACACATTTAGTACTCCTCGGGTTTTATTTGAAAAAGCTTCCAGTCCACAGATTGACCTCACTAATGTGAGTGCTAGTGATATCTGCTATTGTCAACTTCTCTTCTTCTTCCTGTCTTTCCGCTCCCAAGCTCCCCACAGTAATGTGTCTTATTATTTTGTGATTTACATCCCTGAGTTCAACAACAGCTTCGCTATAGACAGCCTGACCCACGTCTCTAGCCCAGGTTCCACCACCAAACCACCTGTATCTACCGGGAAAGAAGTAGAACGTCTGGAAGACAGCATCATCACTTTTCCTGGGCCCTTGCCTCTTCCCATCTTCCCAAGCTCACCCAAGCCAGACTGTCAAGGTCATCTTTTTTCTTCCTCCACTTGGCCCATTCCCATAACTACCCAAGGCTTACAGATTTGTTCCCATGCCTTCCTTTCCAGTGCATCACCGGAACACAGGCCCTGGTCTGAAGAACTGCTAGAGATCACTAAGTCTTCGCCTTCCAGTCATCCCCTCCACAGACCCTTCCTGTGCATCCTGTGAAGCCAGGGAGTCAAATGGTAACTAAGCAAAAGAGGCTAGACAAGGACTTGACCACAGGCAGAGGGTACCAGTGTTGAAGGAAAGAGAGGCATAGCAGGGTCATGGTTTTTAAATATATGGAGAGGTAGGGGGAGGGGAGAGAGAAATAGATTCTGGACCCATACCCTAGAAGGTAGGATATGGAAGCAGATAAAGACTAGATATTGAAAGGGGAAAGAAAATATTTGCCTCTAATTTATTCTACTTTCTCTTCATCTATCTTACTACAGCAATAAAATTCCTTAAAAGCTAAAATTCCAAATGGAGGTCATTTTATTTTAGTGTTTGTTGTCAGGGTAACGATTCTCAGATTGGTAGAGTAGGACATCTCTGTGATACTTATTGGTTGGAATAGAAATCTAGTTCCAATTTTAGTTTTTATGAGAACAATAATTATTGTCAGTCTCAAAACAGCCTCCTGAAGAGAGTTAATTGTGCATATTTATCCAAAAAGACATCAGGTTTTATAAATGCCAGGTAAACATTATACTTTCCCGGAGGAAACAAAACCAAAGGGATGTTTTATATAATATAATCCGCATTTCCTGCATCCTGATACAAACCTTTCATTAGTTGATGGCATTTTGAAAAGATTGGTGGACTAGGGAGACAGCTCACACGTTTGCTGCTCAAGCACGAGGACCCGAGAGTTTCATCTGCAGCACCTGTGTAAAAGCTGAGTTTGCTGATGTGTGTCTGTAACCACAGTCCTGGGAAGACCAAGGACTTCTCAGAGGATCCCCGGAGTTTCCTGGCCAGTGGTTCTCACACGATCAGGAAAGCACAGGTTCCGTGAGAGACCCTATCTCAAAACAAAGAAAGAAAGTAGCGAGCCATCAAGGGAGGTACTCCAGCATGTCCACACACTGCACATACACAAACGTACACTGACACACAAATGAAAATAAGACAAAACTAAGAAAAAAACGCCGACATCAAGACAAAACTAAGTTAAATTAAAATAAAATTGTTGGCATCAGAGTCAAGGCATGGAAAAAACGAGCCATTAAACGCTTATGAGTACTTTCACTTCCAGGCCAGAGGTAATTAATACACCCTTAGAAGAAAATTACTGAGCAAAGTACCTTTATCTTGAGGACAGGTTTTTATTTTATTTTTCCAGCTGTGGTTTCCAGGGTATTGGTGAGATGTGAAATCAATCAATTTACTGGGTCACAACAAGCTTTTTTTTTAATGTCACAAAATAAAAGTTTTCAGACAAAATGAGTGTTGCACTTGGTAGCATGCATCACAGATGAGAAAGACGTTTCTCTGAAACTTCAATCGGGCTGATGTTATCTATGTGCGTATGTGCGTTCGATCACAGTGCCCAGTGATTCTTTCTACGTGTTATAGAAAGAAAGACTTAGCTAAGTGTCAGGAGCCGTTTGCCACTTCTCTGAAACAGAAGGGGGGGGAGAGGGAGAGGGAGAAGGGGGAGAGAGAGAGGGAGAGGGAGAGGAGGAAGGGGAGAGGGAGAGGGGGAGAGGAGGAGGGAGAGGAGGAGTGGGGGGGAGAGCTGCCTGCCAGATAGAGTGAAGGCAGGTCAGGGTCTATTTCCCATCCTGCTGAGACATGGAAGGATAAGAGGAGGTGCTCATGAGGCTCCAGGCAAGGGGCAGAGGTTCTATTGACTTTGATGGAAGGAACAGGGAGGCATTTGGATAAGAATAAATGTCTTGTGTATATTTCAGCAAATCGTTTCTGTTAGCTTGTGACTTTGCTCCCCATGATAATGTAGTGTGAAAAGGCCATGAGAAATAAACTCATGGCTGGCGTGGTAATGACCTGCAGCCCTCCCTTATCTGTCTCTTGCATCTTTTTTCTGCCTTCCCTATAATCATCCTCACTCCCCACTCAGAAGCTCTTCGACTTTGTACAGGCCTGACTGGTACACCAAAGGTAATATAATATTCTTGTTATGTTTAAAAATGCCACCAAATGCCTCAGTCTCCAGCTGCCCTTATGCATAGCTGAAGGAGCATCTTCACAATAGCCAATGGCCGTTCTCTGCTTCACATTCAGGATGATTCTCAAAGTTCTATTTCTGGACCCTAAACATCCCTAACCCCTCTTACGGAACTCTGAATGTCCAGAACTATTCCCATGATCAGACTAGGCAATTGTGTGGTTTTAGACAGTTCTGGCACTTGCATTAGTGGAGAAAATGGGAAATATGAGCAAGACTTCTGGGTAACATGAATAAACAAGAGCACCGGCTGAAATGGAGGCAGTGAAATGCACACATTAGGGTCTGCCTGTCACTGACAGCCATTGTTCGCCTCACTGCAGTTAGTGCACACATCACTGTACTCACTGCAGTCAGTACACACATCACTGTGAACTCACGACAGTCTGCACATGTCACTGTATTCTTACTCACTGCAGTCAGTGTACATGCCACTGTGTACTTACTGCAGTCAGTGCACAAGTCACTGTACTCACTGCAGTCAGTGCACATGTCACTGTACTCACTGCAGTCAGTGCACATGTTACTGTATACTCACTGCAGTCAATGTACACATTACTGTTCTCACTGCAGTCAGTGCACATGTCATTGTACTCACTGCAGTCAGTGCACATGTCACTGTGTACTTACTGCAGTCAGTGCACATGTCACTGTACTCACTGCAGTCAGTGCACAAGTCACTGTGAACTCACACAGTCAGTGCACTCATCCCTGTGTACTCACTGCAGTCAGTGCACATGTCACTGTACTCACTGCAG
>JADRCC010578885.1:0-11521 GCA_019843855.1 Hylomyscus alleni
GAGGCCCTTGACAGCCTGTGCACGCTTACGGATGCATGTCCATTCTATAAGTTGTCGGGATGGTATCTCTCTCTGACCTACTAGGCACAAAATGTGGAAGAGGTAACTCTGAGAAACTTTCAGAGTCATCCCAAGGTGCTGAGAGGTCCGACAGAGATGCAGTGCGATTGTGGGAGATATATTACCTCAGGAGGAGGCAGCTCTAGGTGAGTGTAAGACCGCTACCACAGATTTGAAGCAAGTTTTATTAAATACTGGCCCAGACTATGGACAGTGGCCAGGTCCATACCCAGGATTTCCAAAGAATGGCAGTGAGTTAGTCAGGTGCTTATAAAGGCAAACCCCACACGGCTGCATATTTCCTGCCTTAGTCCAAGTAGGGGCAAGCATATAGGCTGACCTACTTCCTGCCTATGCTATTCCTGCCTCCACGTGATCAAGCATATCCTGTGCAGTTGCAGCGACTAACCTTGTTTATAGGAGTGAAGACACATGGCTTGTTATAGTCTCAAGCCATGAGAATATATTGTTATCTTATAGCCTCCAGTATTCTAGGAAGTTATCTGTCTTGGGCCAAGTAGGGCTTACAGGTTAGAGGCATTTTTGTTTTGTAGATTGTTGTAGGGATGTTTGATCACACTGTGATCCCTGAGAGTGTGTTGTTTGCTGGAAAAAACCTGTTTCCATTTGTGGTGTGGCTCAGTCTTAGCACACACCTTTAATCCTTTAATTTTTCACCTTTAATCCCAAATGATGAAGGCAAAGTTAGTTGGTAGAAGGAAACACCCCTGTTTGAAAGTGGAGTCTAATTGATTGGTCTAAGTGACCCAATCAAGAATAGGCTATGTCCAACTCTCACAAGAACAGAGAGAAAAGAGAGACTTCTTAAGAGAGAGAGAAAAGAAGATAGGGCAGTTTTACTGTTGTACAGAGACAGGTTGTAGAGAGAGAACACAGGTGAAGACAGAATAAGCGAGAGAATGAGAAGGAGCCCGAAGATCAGGACAGATTGCCAGAGTTAACTTGAGGCTAAGCAGAGCAACTCTGAGAAGCTGAGAGAAGCCAGACTGAATCAGTCAGTTTGGAGAGGAGTTTGAGCCAGAACAACTGAGTTGAACCAGTCAGCCAGAGTTGTGGAGAGACTTTGGGGGCTACCTCACAGGAATCTAACATTGGCCAAGGACAAGGAAATGGGCTTCAGGCAGGAATCTGACAATAGGCCTGGACAAAGAAGTAAGTTCAGGCAGGAATCAAGATTTTAGGGTGGAACAAAGAAGTAGGCTTCAGGCATGAATATGACTTTGGGCTAGGACTGGGAAGTAGGCTCAGATACCTTGATCATTCTGATAAGCCTTTAGAAACATTGTTCATGGGAGCAATCATGGGACTTTATTGTCTTGCTTGTTCCTTGACAATTTGTGTTTATTGTCTTGCATGTTCCTCATTGTACTGCCTGCCCTTAATACTTGCATGTAATTAAAATGGTATAAAAGTGGGTTGGGAAAAAATAAACCTGCCTCAGCCTCAGAACTGGCTGGGATCATGCTACAATGTTCTCTAATTGTCTTTTTTCTTTTTGATCCTCACACCTGCGCTGGAGAACCTGTTGACTGACTGAGTGGGCTTGGTCACAAAGTTCAGAAGGAACTAGGAAGAGGTGAACTCATCCAGCAGCAAATCTCAGAGGCTGAAAACATTCTAGGCCTAAATTAGATTGTATGGAGACAATTCCAGGACTAGGCCTAGATTAGCAGATAGAGACAGAAGTCTCTGAGATAACAATTACATCAGGTGAATAAAAGATACTTTTACTATAGATGTCTTAAGTATATGAGTTAAAACTTGAGATATGATTTTAGTCCTCACAGTATCTAGTATGGGTCTAGACACAAATGAATAATCAAAAGGTAGCCCCAAAAGGCAGCAAGTTGAGACTATGAATGATGTGATAATCTGATTCAGGGAACATCTGATCTTTCCTTTTTCTTCTTGTTTTTACTCCAAAGCTTCCAGTTATGTTCAATATTTCATTAAAAACTAGTTGTTTCTTCCAAATTTCTGCGTTGAATTCTCTTCCTTTGTTTGTTTCTCTCTCTCTCCCTCCCTCTCCCTCTCTCCCTCCCTCCCTCCCACCCCCTCTTATTTTCTTTCTTTTTTTGAGTTTTCCAGATAGGGTTTCTCTGTGAAATCCTAGCTGCCCTGGAACTTGATCTGTAGACCAGGCTGGCCTTGAATTCAGGAAATCCACCTGCCTCGGGCTTCCAAGTGCCGGAATTAAAGATGTGTGCCACCTCCATCCAGTGTGCATTGAATTTCTAAAGCAAGAACATAACTTTATTTGAAGATAGGTTCTTTAAAGTGGAGACACAGATGGCTAAGGATCATCAAGATGGCTCAGTGGGTAAAGGTGCTTGTTACCAAGTCTATGTGAGTTAGATCTCTGGGACTCACACTGCAGAAAAAGAGAACCGAGTTCCAAAAAATGGCCTCTTACCTCCATACAAGAAAAAAAAAGTAAATAAATGTAATTGCCATTTTTTTGAAAAGGTGACTAAGTTAAATGTTACATGTAGCTTTTGCTACCCTGCCTGAGCTCTGGGAATGGACCGTACTACCTCCCTTGACCCAGAGCATATTGGAGCCTCGGATGAAAAACACAGACATACATGTTGCTCAATTTCAACTTGCTTTATTGGCTCAATTGCAGAGCGGCCCCAGTCTACCTTGCTTAGTGTGCCCTTCCCAGAACTCCTAGCTCAGCACCATAAATCTGCACTCAACCTCAGTTACTCAGCCACCTTCAGTCCCAGCTCAACATCCCCCAACCTCCTGCTTGTAGAAGTAGCCTGTGGTCTCTCTGCCTGAGATCTCACATGGCTGGTTGGATTTTCTGCCTCCAAAGCATGGCAAACTCTTCCTCTCTTCTCCTCAAGTCTCCCCATTCGCCTGTGGGGACCTGGAAGTCCTGCCTATTCCTTCCGTCCAGCAATTGGCCCATGACATCTTTACTGATAGATCAAGAACCAAGTGGAGAACAGGACCTTAGCATTAGAACCAACCCTAGAGTTAAAGAACTCATTAGGTGGGTCTCATTCAGTTAGTCTTCTTTTTTTGTTTTTGTTTTTGTTTTGGTTTTGGTTTTTTCGAGACAGGGTTTCTCTGTGTTGCCTTGGCTGTTCGGGAACTCACTCTGTAGACCAGGCTGGACTTGAACTCAGAAATCTTCCTGCCTCTGCCTCCCAAGTGCTGGGATTAAAGGTGTACGCCACCACCACCTGGCCAGTTAGTCTTCTCAATGAGAGGCAGCCAGTAGGGCATAGACCTGTACAGACAAAGGACTGTGTAAGATTACAAGAAGGGAGACATCTATAAGCCAAAAAGCGAGACATCAGAAGAAACCAAACTAAGGTAACGTCACAGTTGATCTCAGATTTCCAGCCAAGGGGGCTTTGAGATAATGAATTTCTGCTAAGTACCACTTGTATGTGGTACTTTGCCATGGTAGACCTAGCAAACTATTGTAAACAGAGGTATTTATTTTAGATAGACCATGAAATAGATCAGATTTCTGAGCAGGAAGTAGCTAGCTGTTCTGCCTCTCTTTGAGTTTTGTGGTTCTTAATTCTTGTTCATGGTCAACCAGTAGCTGTGCAGTCTGTGTGTCCTGCACTTACCTCACACTTCACACTGCTAGGAGATGAACAGATGCCAAAAACATATGGTGATCTCTAGAGTTTAGATGATATTAATTTCCACACTGGCCATGAATGCATGCCAATGAGGGATTCCTCAACACAGTTGCCTCCCTAGAACGTAATGATCCCATTATAGTATGATTTACCTTCTTTAGTTGCTAGTTTGATTCTTAAGGCATTAGGTGAAACCATGTGAAATGTCCTTTTGATGTAGGTTTTAAAAATAAATAAAATGGCCGGGCAGTGGTGGCATACACCTTTAATCCCAGAACTTGGGAGGCAGAGGTGGGCGGATTTCTGAGTTTGAGTCCAGCCTGGTCTACAGAGTGAGTTCCAGGACAGCCAGGGCTATACAGAGAAGCCCTGTCTCGAAACACCAAGTAAATAAATAAATAAATACATAAATAAATACATAAATAAATAAATAAATAAATAAAATGTGGAAGGTACCCTGCCTTCTAGACCCAAAGGGAACATTATTGAAAAAAAAAAAATCAGTGAAATCCAAACAAAGCATCTTAGAAAAGATTTACATGGCAGTGAGACTGTCTTAAATTTTTCCACAAGTACCTTGACTATGTGATATGTGAGAAACCTGGTCTAAAGATGTAAGAACTCTGCAATTTTTCTATTAATCCCACAACCCTTAAATTGTTTCAGAATTCAAAATTTATCTTTAAAAATGCTTAAATATTTGTGATTTTACATGATTGAGGCAAAAACCAGAGGTCTCATATGCAAAGCTGACACCTTTTAACGGCACAGCCGTGGGATTCATCATTGGAATTTAAGGGTGCCTCAATGTGATTGATGGACCTTTGTACTCTGGCGGCTCCACTCCTGGACATCTGGTTGGTTTAGTGAAGCATGAATCTCTTCAAGGAGAAAAAGCCAGGGGCCATTCCTGAGAGGATGCTTCAAGACACCTGCTGACAGCATGACTTTTCTAATGAGACAGAGGTGAAGCCACTTTCTTGGAATGTTATTGGAATGACCAACCTCATCTGCCCTTGGCTGACTGGAAACTTATTCCAGGAGAAATATCCACATTCATACATGTTCCTCCTTCAGCTTAGGCGTCTACTTTCTTCCCTATTGAGTCATGAGAAGATAGGGGAGGATTACGCCTTATAAATTTGGGAAAGATTCTCAACTCTCCTTTTTTTAATAGAAAAAAAGAACCTTATTCAACAACTAAAAGTTGAAAATTAACCCTTAATCAGACCAATGTCAGCTGAAAGAATTGTTGGCGTTGACTGGCAAGTGGTTATGTTCACAGTTTTTAAGAATTTGTTGCCACTCTTCAAAAAATGGGACCGTTTCATGCTGATGTCTCTTCTGCAATTAGAAGTTTACTAGCAGGTACCTCTGTTCTCTTTAAAAGGTCATGGCCTCTCCATCTTCTCTTGGTCTCACACAGCTCCTTCATCTGCTTGCCCACTCAATATAAACAGTTGAATTTTCCAATTGTTTTAGTTACCTTTTCTAGTGCTGTTGAGAAATACCCTGACAAAAGAAACCTAAACAAAAAAGGATTATTTGTGTTTGCAGTTTCAGGGGCCAATCTGTCATGGCTGTGATGCCAAGGGGGCAGGGTTTGAAGTAACTGGTCATATCTCATCTACCATCAGGAGGCAGGGAAGGCTTTAGCTCAGATCACTCTCTCCCTTTTATTCATTCAGTCCAGAATCCTAGCTCAGGGAATGGTGCTACCCACGGTAGGCAGGCCCTCCCACCCCAGTTTAATCTGATCAAGATAATCTACAAGCATGCTCTGAGGCTGGTGTCCCAGCTGATTCCACATCTCATCAAACTGACAGTTGAGATTACCTATCGCATCACTCTGGGCTTCTGCTAAGTGCTATTCAAACTATGGCTAATCCTCTCTGTGAGACAAGACAAAACAAAACAAAACAATCCCCCCAGACAAACAAAACAACAAATAAGCAACCTCAAAATGCAAAACTCCAGGGTTTTTGAAAACCAGCACTAGAAGGAGAAAAAGGAGAAGGAGGATAAAGGAAAGAAGAGAAAAGGAAGCAAGAAAAAAATAGAAAATTCTTATAGAAAACAATCAGAATACAATGCATACACTAGGGGGTCAGAGTTATTGTATGGTTTTTCTCTGCTGTGTTTGTGAGTGCTTGTGTTAGGTTGCAATACAAAATATATTTTACCTGTGGGTGGCAATAAGAATCCTTAAAGTCAAGATTAATTAGAAAAGCATTTCATTACTCATATTTGCTTCCTGTATTTGTTAACCCCCAAATTACCCAAGAGGGGTAGGTGCTTGTTATATTTGCCTAGCTATAGAATTCAAGTACACACAAAGCCATGCATACTCTTAACAAACTCATAAGAACGAATAAAAATATCTAACTGAAACGAAAGGAGAGGTAAAACTTCCAGATGCTTCTTGAACCTATGTCCACCAAAGTGTCTAGTTCTATAGTTCCTTTGTGGTTAATTAGATCATATTTAATAACATTCTGTGATGATGGAGATGTTCTGAATTCACACATCCAATATGGCAGCCACTAGCCGCCCGCCACATCTAACATGGCAGCCACTAGCCGCCCGCCACATCTAACATGGCAACCACTAGCCACCCGCCACATCTAACATGGCAGCCACTAGCCACCCGCCACATCTAACATGGCAGCCACTAGCCACCCGCCACATCTAACATGGCAACCACTAGCCACATGCTGCTCTTTTATACCTGAAATGCAGTTAGTATAGGGGAGGACTTGAATTTAAATATAACGTTAAGTAATCAGACTTGGATAATTTCTACTATACTAAAGGGCATTGCTCAGACGAGTAACTAGAAAGAAGAGTGGCTTTTTTTTTTTTTTTTCATAAGAGTGTCAGTTGGTCTGATGGAAATCTAGTGATGAGGCCAGAGCTGCCAGAGCTCATGGTTAGCGTCTGGTTTAGTCTGCTACAGTGTCTTCACTTGTGTTCTCTCTCTGTCAAGGTTACTCTTAATAGGAACTAGCACAACCCATGGCATGCTTTTTCTGCCTTTTGATATTTCAAATTGAAAATAATTCAGGTAACTTTTGAGGTGTGAATGGCATGTATTAAAAGTTCTGATGACGATTATCCAGGAATCATACTAGTAACTCCAAGAATAATGATGAAAGTGAAGGAAGCGGCCACACGGACAGAAGCTACCTACTAAGCACTCCACTTGATGAGCACCTTGTTCATCGGATTATCCTACTCAAGGGCAGATTCTTATAGAGGTTAAGTTATATAGTCGTTTGGTAGTGAATGAATGAAGTACAGTGTGAACTCAGTTCTGTCTGGTGGAAGGAAACCCATGTGGCCACTGTGGTCTCTGGAGAATGTCAACTAGTTGGGTTTCCATTGACCCATTGTTTCCTGAATAGGGCCTTGTCCTGGATGATATGCTCGTGACTAGGTTAGGGCCAGGGCCTGGGTCCTGTGATGCTGACGTGTGTGGTCTCTGTGCTCCAATATTCCTAAGTACTGTTTCAGCCACATTGCAGGCACATGCTTAGGGACCCTTTCTTCATATTACTAAAAATTATAGTTTTTCTCTGCTGATATGAATACATTGGAACTGGAGAGAGTTCCGTGGGAGTAGCAATCACCTGTAAGTCTATCCCCGAGGGAGTCTAACTCCTCTGGCCTCCACAGGCACCTGTATGCATGTATAAATATACCATAGACACACAAAAACAAGACATAAAAACAACAAATAAATCTTTAAAAAATATACAGATATTCCAGCTTAGACTCTTTTCTTCTACCTAAAGCTTTGTTTATTTTTTTCCTCGTGCCTTTAAAAAAAAACCGGAAAGATTTCCCTGTGGTAGGGTGGTGAAGAATGGCCTCCTGCTCTCTGAAAAAGATGGCTACATCTTAATCTCCAGAACCCGTAAACCTTTAGAGGGTGACTAGGTCACGAGGACTTTGCCAGGTGGTTGGATTAAGCATTTGTGCAGTGATGGGTTAACGACTCATCTCTAGCTCAGCTGTATCAGGTATCTGTCTTTCATGCCCTCCTTGCACAGTGTGGATTCCTGTAGTGTCCTCATTAACAAGAAGGCTCTTGCCTTGCAGTCCTCAGCTTCCAGTATCTTAAGCTAAGTGAAGCTTTGCTCGTCCAAAGCTACCAACCCTGGGAGCTGGGAGATGGTACGTTTGCTTGCTTTGCGAATATGAAGACCTCAGGCAGCAGGTGAAAAAGCCAGGCCTGGTGGGAAAAGCCAGCGCTGGGAAGGGAGAAGGGGATAGACCCCTGGGGCCTACTGGCCAGACAGCCTAGTCTAATTGTTGAGCCCCAGGCCAATGAGAGGCTGCCTAAAAAGGGGGGATGGGGTGGGGGTGGAGATGGCTCATTAATTAATGTGTTTGTCACTCAAGCAGAAGGACCAGGGCCAGTGGGTCAGATCCCCTGAACCTACACAAATGCTGAGGCGTGAAGAGAGTGGCTCCATTTTAATTCCAGCTTTGGAATGTGGAGACAGGGAGTCCTGAAGCAAGCTAGCTTGTGAGACTAGTCCTATGGGTAAGCGCTGACTTCAGCTGAGAGCCCTGTGCCAATCAGCTGGAGAGGGGTTGAGGAAGATTCCTGAGATCAACCTTGGAACCCCAGACTCACCCCTCCCCACACCCACACATACACACACACATACACACACATAAATACACACACACACACACACACACACACACACTCACAAATAAGGAGAAAAGATTGCCCCTGAGGAACAACACCAGAGGTTGACCTCTGGCCTCTACATACCTTGCATACATGCATGTACACACACACACACACACACACACACACACACACACACCCTACACTGTGTCACTCAGTCGTAAGAGCAGAGAATGGACTAGAACACTTCCTCTTAGTAGTCACCCATCAATGTCTAGAAGCTCACATCCCACTCCCTCCCCCCGCCACAACACACACACACACACACACACACACACCCTGCCCCAGCACCAAAAGCCTCTCTGTTGTTCCTATCTGCCCTCGCTAACCTGAGTGATTCTGAAACCACACAAGCTGCACTTGGGAGAAGGAGAAGTGCCTGGGGAGGGGCCCCAAAGAAGAACAGACCGAGACAAGGGGGAACTGGGAAGCAGCAAGTGCAGAAGGGATCCTGAAGATGCTGAGGAAGGAAGATGGGGGTGAGACTGGAAAATGAAAACAGACATGCAAAAGAAACTGGAAGGAGTGGTGGGTGAGACTTGTATAGACCCGGGAGGAAAAGGGGGAAACCAGAAACCAAAAGCGAGCCAGAAGTGGGCTTGAGAGCTACCTTCCTCTCCCTCCAGAGCTGCTGCAGGACAGGGTTGACCTTGGAAGGTCAGAGGTCACCTGTGGCCATCTGTCTGCACCCCACCCCGAGGCACGCCAGTGGGGGCTGCACCCATGGGATGTGGCACAGAACAGTTTGGCCATCTGGTCAGGGCTGCATAGTCCCCTGCCTCCACACAAAGTGGTAGCTGACATTACTGCTACCCCTAACCTGTGATGTCCACGGCTGAAGCTCCGAGGCCCCCCGTTCAGTCTCAGGCCTGTTCTTGTGATTGAGCCAGTTATCTTGAAGGACAAGAGTGGAGGCTTAAGCTTGCAGATAATCTCTGTTGTTTAGGGTGAGGCTTATTGTCTAGATTAAAGTGTAGAATCGGTTGGTACCGTTGACGTTTTCACTGCTGGATCTCACTTGTTAAGAGCTTAAGGGGGTGTGTGTGTGTAGCTAAGAGATAGGAATGATGGCCTAGCGTGTGTATGAGGCTCTGGATTCAGTCTCCAACACTGAGAAATAAGTTAAAATTTTTTAAAAAGAAAGAGAGAAAGTACTAAAATACACAGAAATAGGAACCATACATGTTAAACATGAGTGTGTGATATGTACATATATACAAGGATATATATATACCCGTATAATACGTTTATATTCAGAGTTCCAAGAAACTAAGAATAAATGGGCTCTTCATTAAACCCCTGATTCCCACTTTAATTTTTATTTCTTCCCGAGATGTATTTATCTCTGTTTTATGTGTGTGTGTATGTATGCCTGCACGTGTGTATGTATGCCTGAATGTACGTCTGTGCATGTGCAGGGTGCCCATGGAGGCCAAAGGTCAGGAGACTCCCCTAGGACTGGACGGTTGTTAGTGTCTGTGTAGGTGCTGGGAACCGAACCCAGGTTCTTTGGAAGAGCAATCAGCAGCTCTTAACTGCCGAGCCTTCACTCTAGACCCTGCCTTTTCATTTTAGAGGAGACCCAAGTAGCTAAGCATGTTACCAGCACTTGGGAGGAAGGCTATGAGTTCAAGGAAGTCCATGGAGAATAAAGGAGACACACAGACACACACACACAGACACACACACACACAGAGTGAGAGAGAGAGAGAAAGAGAGAGAGACAGAAAGAGAGGAATAGAGAGAGAGAGGGAAGAAGGGAGGGAAGGAAGGAGGGAGGAAGAAAGAGACAGAAAAAGAGAGGAGTGGAGAGGAGGAGGGGAGGAAGGGAGGGAGAGAGAGAGAGAGAGAATATGAGATGCATTACTTAGTTCTTAGTTGATTAACAGAGACCATACTTACAGGCCTTTGTTTTTATTTTTAATCTTTTCAATTGACTTTTGCACACATACAATCATTCATTTGTGCAGGCTTTATCCAGGCTTTATCCAGCCAGTTTTTAAGAAAGACATTTTTGACCATATGGCTTTTAACGGTTCTTCCCTAAACTTGGTCTGGTATGCCGCTGTTCCCGGGGGGCTGGGTTTAGCTTATCCGACCCCCTTTTTCTGAGCTGATACTGGGTGGTCCTCCAGCCATGTCTGGCCTTGGGGTGTCACCAGCAGCTCTGGTTTGTGTATTTCACACATTCCCTGTCTCTACCCCAGTCCAGGAAGTGAGATCCCATCCTTGGCTTCCTTTTAAGTGGCTGGTTATTTTTCACAGAGGTGATGGCATCCGTGCGTTATCTCCCTGGACATCAAATCTACGTCCAGATGAGCAAACAACTTTTTACTTGTTATTTTTTTAGATTTTTGCCTGGATCTTTAAGAATCTGACCTGCTACCTTAGCACTCCCCCCACCCCAGCAACTTGGGGAGCAGAAACCCTCACAGGCTTCACCATCTTTGGCATAATGGCTTGCTCATGGAGCCTGAGCAGCCGCCATTGAGGTTCTAGACATTTTCTTAACCTTCTTTGCTCCCTCAGTAGCCCAGCCGGGATGGTTTGTTCTCATTCGGCTTTCCTACTTCCGGTGGTTTCTGATTCTCTTGGCTGTTACATCAGCAAATTACGCACCCCTGGAATCTGATCGCATGTAGGGTTTTTTGCCTTAGCATTTCTTCCAACTGTCCCCTTTTGAGTTTCTCCTGTAGGGAACAGCCCTGTCTCTCTTGAGGGTTCCTCTCGGAAAGGAAGGAAGACCTGTATTTTTCAGTAAGAAACTGGAAAAACTCCGCACCAAGTCCTGAGTAGTGGGGTCCTCCTCCAGAGTAAACCCTGTATCTATTGAGGCTGTGCTGCTCAACCTGAAAGGCAAGGCTGGTTGCCCAGGAAGGGAAAGATGGCAAAGAGAGAAAATCAGTCTTTTGGAAGGTTGATTTCTATTTGCCCTGCCTTGAACTGGAGGGCGGAAGACTGCTGTTTTCATCGTGACTTAGATGTTCGTTTAATAAGTGCTCGCATGGATCTTAACATACTCACGAACATGGCTGCTCTCACGTTAATTCCTCATCAGAGTTACCTTATGAGAATGGTGCCGATCTCTGTATTTTACAGATGAGCAAACACCCATGAGTAACTGACTCAG
>JADRCC010578887.1:0-27955 GCA_019843855.1 Hylomyscus alleni
CAATAATTGCTTAGAAAAACCACCATTCTATACAACCAAAACTTACTGTATATGGTCAACTGGTTCCTTAGTGGACAGTGAGTCAAAGTGATCTGAGATGGAGAACCACTAGAACACGAGACTTGTAGGACAATAGTTAAGTTTCATGTCAACTATCTGTGTATTTACAGATAATTTACAGCAATTACTCTTGAAGGCATCAAGTAACTCTTACTGTTGCTCTTACTTATTTGCTGATAGATGTAGAATTTGAGTTCATATGCATGAAAAATTAATTGTAGTGAATGATACAAATTGTGGAATAATTGTGACATAGACATGAACATCTCTGTAAAATATGATTAATATAATGTAGGATGTTTCTTAACCAGGGATTGTAGTGTCATGGAGATCATTTATCAGTTTGAAGACAGACTTAGCAGTCACAACTTGGGGAGGGGTTATATTATAGTTAATGTTGTCAACTTCATAGGATTTAGAATCATCTAGTAGACAAACTTTTGGGTATGCCTCTTAGAGATTATCTAGATCAAATCACCTCTGGCTATTCCTGCCAGGGGTTGTTTAGACTGAGTGAGCTGACATGGGTAGGCCCATCCTAACAACCAGACATAGTAAAAAGGAGAAGAGGGAACGTATGCTAAGAGTCATCATTGTGCTTTGTTTGTTTGTTTGTTTTTGAAACTTTTTATTAGATATTTTCTTTATTTATATTTCAAATGTCATGCCCTTTCCTGGTTTCCCCTCTAAACACTCCCAATCCCATCTCCTCTTCCCCTGTTCCATGAGGGTGTTCCCCCACCCACCCACCTGTTGGGCACATCCATCCTCTGCTACCACTTGTTTGGTGCAAGGTGTGGGGAAATAAAGGGGGGAAGGGAGATGACCTACTTCCCTCCAGAGCTCAGTGGCACTGGACAGGTGGATGTGGGAGTTGGACTGTACCAACCTCACAGAACCACTGGGCAGGAATTGGACTGTGAGAAGCCAAGAGATTCCGGTCCAGGGAGTGAGGAAAAGGCACAGTCTGGGGTCCCTGCAGAACTGCTAGAGTCATGTTCCAACTCTCGGGCACCACAGACCACTGGGTACCATGGAAGAGCCGGTTAGTTCTGGGGTCCCTGGGTCACACAGAGGCCAGTGATGACAGGTTCTCACTCTTGGACATTTCAGATGCTACTGTATGTCGAGGAAGAGCTGAGAACAGACCCTTGGGTGGACTCTGGCCCAGGGGCCAATGGGAAAAGGACAGGAGGATAACTCTGGCAGGTTACCTAGGGGTGGAGAGTCTGGCAAGCTGCTTGGTTTGGCTGGCAGAGTGCAGGGAGGCTTCTTGGAGGGAGGTTAGACATGATCTTTAGAGGGAAACCTGCTCCATTGCTCCAATACAGCGGATCCTGATGAGCAAAGATGGTCCAAGGTTTTAAGGCATTTATTGTAGAAAAGCAGAGAGAGAGTACAGAAGCAGAGGCCAGTCATGGCCACGTGGGGGAGGGGGCAGAAGAAAGGGGAAAAGAGGGGGAACAAGGGAACAAGAATAAGAGCAAGAGGGTAGGAGAGGCAAGAGAGGCAAAAGAGAGAGGAGGTTGCCAAGCAGCCCCTGTTATGGTGGGTTGGGCTACCTTGCCGCTTCCAGGTGACACAGGGAGGGGCATACTTGGATTGAGCCAGTTAACTGTTGCGGTGGAGTCCAGCCAGAATACTAGGAGCTAGAGCATTGCCCTACATGACTGATGGCCACAGAATTATGGAGTTGAGGGCTCTTGGTGTCAGGATCTTAGTGTTTGGGAGCATAGCTCACAGTTCTGTCCCTTGTAGAATGTTCTACTGCATCTCCAGAGTAAGCTTCACTCAACCAGAACACTGACTGCCTTAAATGGTCCAACACCTACTCACTCTCACTTTCCAGTCCTTACATTTCCCTATAGTGGAGCATCGAGCCTTGAGAGGACCAAGAGCCGCTCCTCCCATTGATGTCCCACAAGGTACATCTGCTACATATGCGACTAGAGCCATGGGTCACTCCATGTGTACTCTTTGGTTGATGGTTTAGTACCCGGGAGCTCTGGGAGGTCTGGTTGGTTCATATTGTTGTTCTTCCTATGGGACTGGAAACCCCTTCAGCTCCTTCAGTCCTCTCTCTAACTACTCCTTTGGGGGACCCTGTGTTCAGTTTAATCATTAGCTGTGAGCTGCCACCTTTGTATTTGTCTGGCAGAGCTTCCCAGGAGACAGCTATATCAGCATCCCGTCAGCAAGCTTTTCTTGGCATCTACAATAGTATCTGGGTTTGGTAACTGTATATGGGTTGAATCCCTAGGTGCATCAGAGGCCTTACCTTCAGTCTCTGCTCCACACTTTGTCTTTGCATCTCCTCCCATGAGTATTTTGATCCCTCTTCTAAGAAGAACCAAAGAATCAACATGTGCTGGCTGGTTTTGTGTGTCAACTTGACACAGGCTGGAGTTATCACAGAGAAAGGAGCTTCAGTTGGGGAAGTGCCTCCATGAGACCCAGCTGTGCGGCATTTTCTTGATTAGTGATCAAGGGGGTAAGGTCCCATTCGGGTGGTGCCATCCCTGGGCTGGAAGTCTTGGGTTCTGTAAGAGAGCAGGCTGAGAAAGCCAGGAGAAGCAAGCCAGTAAGGAACACCCCTCCATTCCTCTGCATCAGCTCCTGCTTCCTGACCTGCTTGAGTTCTGGCCCTGACTTCCTTTTGTGGTAAACAGCAATGTGGAAATAAGCTGAATAAACCCTTTCCTCCCCAACTCGGTTCTTGGTCATGATATTTAACAGGAATAGAAACCCTGACTAAGACACCACACTTTGGTCTTCCTTCTTCTTGAGCTTCATGTGGTCTATGAATTGTATGTTGGGTATTCTAAGCTTTTGGGCTAATATCCACTTATCAGTGAGTGCATATCATGTGTGTTCTTTTGTAACTGGGTTACTCACACAGGATGATATTTTTCTAGTTCCATCCATTTCCCTAAGAATTTCATGAAGTCATTGTTTTTAATAGCTGAGTAGTATTCCATTGTGTAAATGTACCACATTTTCTGTATACATTCCTCTGTTGAGGGACATCTGGGTTCTTTCTAGCTTCTGGCTATTATAAATAAGGCTGCTATAAGCATAGTACAGCATGTGTCCTTATTACATATTGGAGCATCTTCTGGGTATATGCCCAGGAATGGTGTAGCTGGGTCCTCAGGTAATACTATGTCCAATTTTCTGAGGAACCTCCAGACTGATTTCCAGAGTGGTTGTACCAGCTTGCAATCCCACCAACAATGGAGAAGTGTTCCTTTCTCCACATCCTTGCCAACATTTGCTGTCACCTGAATTTTTGATCCTAGCCATTCTGACTGGTGTGAGATGGCATCTCAGGGTTGTTTTGAATTGCATTTCCTGTTGAACATTTCTTTAGATACTGCTCAGCCATTCAATATTCTTCAGTCGAGAATTCTTTTTTTAGCTCTGTACCCCAATTTTAATAGGGTTATTTGTTTCTCTGGAGTCTAACTTCTTTGTTCTTTGTATATATTGAATATTAGCCTTCTATCAGATGTAGGATTGGTAAAGATCTTTCCCAATCTATTGTTGCCGTTTTGTCCTACTGACAGTGTCCTTTGCCTTACAGAAGCTTTGCAATTTTATGAGGTTCCATTTGTCGATTTTTGATCTTATAGTGTAAGCCATTGGTGTTCTGTTCAGGAAATTTTCCCCTGTGCCCATGTGTTTGAGGCTCTTCCCCACTTTCTTTTCTATTAGATTCAGTATATCTGGTTTTTTTGTGGAAGTCCTTGATCCACTTGGACTTGAGCTTTGTACAAGGAGATAACACTGTATTGATTTGCACTTTTCTAGATGCTGACCACCAGTTGAACCAACACCATTTGTTGAAAATGCTGTCTTTTTTCCACTGGATGGTTTTAGCTCCTTTGTCAAAGATCATTTAACCATAGGTGTGTGGGTTCATTTCTGGGTCTTCAATTCTGTTCCATTGATCTGCCTGCCTGTCTCTGTATAAATACCATACAATTTTTATCCCTATTACTCTGTAGTACAGCTTGAGTCAGGGATGGTGATTCCCTCAGAAGTTCTTTTATTTTTGAGAATAGTTTTTGCTATCCTCGTTTTTTTTTTTGTTATTCCAGATGAATTTGCAAATTATTCTTTCTAACTCTATGAAGAATTGACTTGAGATTTTGATAGAGATTGCATTGAATCTGTACATTGTTGGTACAGATGGTCATTTTTACTATATTAATCCTGCCATGGAAACAGAAACTAAACAGAGACACAGTGAAACTAACCGAAGTTAGGAACCAATTGGATTCAACAGATATCTACAGAAAATTTCATTCTAAAACAAAAGAATATACCTTCTTCTCAGCACCTCATCATACCTTCTCCAAAACTGATCATATAATCAGTCACAAAATTGGCCTCAACAAATACAAGAAGATTGAAATAATCCCATGCATCCTATCAGATCACCACAGACTAAGGCTGGTCTTCAATAACAATAAAAACAATAGAAAGTCCACATACACATGTAAGCTAAACAAAGCTCTACTCAATGATAACTTGGTCAAGGAAGAAATACACAAAAAAATATAGACTTTTTAGAATTCAATAAAAATGAAGGCACAACATACCCCAACTTATGGGACATAAAGAAAGCAGTGCTAAGAGGAAAACTCATAGCTCTGATACCTCCAAAAAGAAACTGGAGAGAGCTTACACTAGCAGCTTGACAGCACATCTGAAAGCTCTAGAGCAAAAAGAAGCAAATATATCCAAGAGGAGTACACAGAGGAAATAATCAAACTTAGGTCTGAAATCAACCAAGTATAAACAAAAAGAGCTATGCAAAAATGAACAAAACTAGAAGCTGGTTCTTTGAGAAAATCAACAAGATAGATAAACCCTTAGCCAAACTAACCAGAGGGCACAAAGACAGTATCCAAATTAGCAAAATCAGAAATGAAAAGGGAGACATAACAACAGAAACCAAAGAAATCCAAAAAAAAAAACATTAGATCCTACTACAAAAGCCTATACTCAGCCAAATTGGGAAATCTAGACAAAATGGACAATTTTCTAGACAGATACCAGGTACCAAAGTTAAATCATGATCTGATTAACATCTAAGCAGTCCCATAACTCCTAAAAAAAATAGAAGCAGTCATTAATAGTCTCACAACCAAAACAAAGGCCAGGACCAGATGAGTTTAGTGAAGAATTCTATCAGACCTTCAAAGAAGACCCAATTTGTTCGATGAAGCCACAATTATGCTTATACCTAAGCCATACAAAGACTAAACAAAGAAAAAGAACTTCAAACCAATTTCCTTTATGAGTATTGATGAAAAAGTGCTCTATAAAATTCTTGCAAACCAAATCCAAGAACACATCAAAACAATCATTCATTATGAGCAGGTAGGTTTCATCCCAGGGATGCAGGGATGATTCAATATACAGAAATCCATCAACATAATTCACTATATAAACAAAGTTTAAGAAAGAAAAAACACATGATCATTTCGTTAGAAGCTGAAAAAGCATTTGACAAAATGCAATACCCTTTCATGATAAAAAAGTCTTGGAAAGATGAGGAATTCAAGACCCATATGTAAACATAGTAAAAGCAATATACAGCAAACCAGCAGCCAACACTAGTCTAAATGGAAAGAAACTTGAAGCAATCCCACTAAAATCAGGGACCAGACCAGGTTTCCCACTTTCTCCTTACCTATTCAATAGTGTACTCGAAGTCCTAGCCAAAGCAATTAGACAACAATAAGAGGTCAAAGGGATAAGAATTGGAAAGGAAGAAGTCAAAGTATCACTATTTGCTGATGATATGATCGTATACTTAAGTGACCCCAAAAATTCCCACCAGAGAATTCCTAAAGCTGATAAACAATTTCAGCAAAGTGGCTGGATATAAAATTAACTCAAACAAATCAGTGGCCTTCCTCTACTCAAAGGAAAAACAGGCTGAGAGTGACATTAGGGAAACAACACCTTTCACAATAGTCACAAATGATATAAAATACCTTGGTGTGACTATAACCAAGCAAGTGAATGATCTATATGACAAGAACTTCAAGTCTCTGGAGAAAGAAGTTGATTTCAGAAGATGGAAAGATCATTCTGCTTTCTATCTGTGGGTTCATTGTGACCAGCTTCTTCTAGATCCTGCCATTGACTATCTGCTGTGGTGAAACATAAATTGGACCTGTGAGCTTATGTGAACCCTTCCTTCTTAAGCTTATTCTTTCAGGTATTTTATTGCAATGATGTGATACTTAAACATGTAAGTACTACTGTCCTTGAGGTATAGATGTGACAGAGTATTTCTGAGTGTCCCACAAAGCACAGGATAACCTCCTGCAACAAATAACTATCTACCCCCAAGTTCCATTAGTGCTGAATCTGAGAATGTCTGATGTGAAAATGCATTTCTTTCTTTTTTGGACATTGTTTTTGAAAGTGAAATTCTCTTATCATGCCCCCCCACCAGGGGAGATCCTTTGGGGAAATAAAAGGCTTATTAAGCTGAGGTGTTAGAAACGAATTAAGAAGATTAGGAAAAAACAGCACAGAATTATGATCTTAAGAGGACCAGAATCTAAAATTGAGGCTCTGAGTTTAAGGTAACTGAAAGCTGTTCCATCCCCCCATTTGAAAACTTGAGGGGCTAGAAACAGCATCTAGGGTTCTACTGGAGTTAGCGTTATGGGCATGAGAACTAATAATGCTAGAACCTTGGTAGCAGGTGTTGCTATACCTTTGCTGTCAAGCCTAGGAATGAACCGAGAAAGACTGACATCTACCTCAGACTTCCCATGGTACCCAACAGGAAGCCAGAGGACAAACATTAAGAAACTATAGACATTCATTAGCTGTTGTGAATTAGAGGATACCAAGACAGGCAAAGACAACTGACAGTCCCTTTTGAGTGGGTGGATAGGAACAGAGAGTAGGTGACTGGACGAGTAACAGAATAACAGTAGTGTAGTCTTTCTTGTTCCTTTTTTCCTCAGTTTGTTCCTCATTTAAAGTTGGAAACGAAGCATGGAAAAACACACAAATTTACAACAGCAATATCTAGGTAAGAAATAAAATATCACTTCCTAAGATATTCAGCTAATGGTCTAAGGTATTGTTACCTTTAGCAAATTTATAGTCAAAACAGTTGCTCTTGTCACACACTCCACAAATATTCCATATTGCCTAGGAGCCAGGTACATGGCTGATACACTTTAACCTGTAATTGGTTAGGGACAGAAAGGATCTGGGTTTTAGCAAACACCTTAGTGCTGAAGCCTAGTTTTTCTCTTCACTAATCAAGGACCCTGGGGAAACCTTTGGGTTTTTGACTTGCAAAATGGAGCAACCACCATAGAGGCAATCACAAATCTGGATAACCCTAGAGAGATTTTCTGGTTCCATGTGCATAATCTCAGGCTGGAGAGCAAGGAGAAACCATTGTTTATTCTTCTGAGATTTGTCCAGCAGCCATGACAACAGCAAATCAACCTAGCCCAAAGCTCAAATCAAACACCTTGTAAGTTGTAAATCTCTCAAGAGACCAAACTAATGAATCTCATAACTTGACCAACAGAATTACTGTAACTTTATTTTTCTATTGAGTAAATATTTATTAAATGCCAACTATATTCCAGGGACTGTGCCAAGGAGCTAAATACCCCAAAATATAACAGATGAATTCTCTTTCTTGAAGATATTACCAGATGTGTGGAAGAAGCATTTCCTGTCCTCACATACTAAATCATAGTTGTTTGTTTTATTTATATGCTTAATCAATTCATCATGCTTTGCTATTGAAAAGTTGTCATTCAATGTTAATCTGTTCAGGGTCCAACAAAACTATCTTTAACCCAAAGAGCTGATCGCTATTTGGTGCTTTGACTCTTTGAATGCTCTGCTGTGCTTTCTCTAACCACCATCTACGCGTTCTGTTCTCAGAGGTTTAGAAAGTTCACTGGGTACATATAGAATCCATTTTGTGCCAACACAATGCCTCTGTGTAGGAATCCGAATATACCTCCATTCTTTTCATACATCAGAAAGCTTTTACTGTTAACTACCCAAATTCCAATGAGATTGTAATCTAAGTCAGATATGTTCTGAAATTTCCTTAAAGCTTCACTCCAATCTCACACCTCTAAAATAAAATTTGGCACCTTTTCAGATTGCTTTTTGGCATCTTTTGTTTGAGTCTATACTGCATATTCCCTGTGACCCTCCAAAGCATGTCATGTCCCCATGTATGGCATCTCTCAGCTTCTCTATTATCTTGTAACTCTGCAAGTATTCTGCCTTTACCCTTGGTGATGGGCAAGGGTTCTCAGATGAGTCATGGGTTCTCAGTAGGGAGGATTTCTCGAGTCTTATGTCCTCACCAGGTCTTTCATACTCTGCTCTGCTCAAACATTTTCAAAGCAATGTTGTTATATATTCACTAACTCAGTGGTCCTTAAACTCCAAATAACTTAGTACTAAAGGAATGATTTAGAGGTCAGAAAAAAAGTGTTTGATACACATTGTGTTTATTACATTTCAGAACATAAAAATTGTGTTTTGGTTAGGTTCATGTATTCTCAAGAGTTCTGTTCTTTTTTTCTATGAATTTAAAAATTCTTTTAATATTCACAGACAGAGTGAGTTGCTGTTGAGACTGAAAGTAATATGACAATAGGTTGAGAGGCTCTGCCTATGTCCTCCTCCCAATCAGCTTCATCCAACCTATCAAAAATGAAATAAACATACAAATTTATGCACAAAGTGTAATATTTAATTACATAATATAATCATGATAGCAGGAAGATTTTAATAAAAGTGAATACATATGAATAAAACAAAATATACCATGGCATCCAATGCCTATAATGATATAGTGGAAACTCAACTCATAGTCCTTCTCCAAACTTCATGTACTGAAGTTTACCATTGACTTTATGTTTCATGTATTCTCCTCTAGTTAACTGCTTAGGCTGTTCTTTCTACGAAAAATACCTTTTCTTACATCTCATCCTGTGTCCTTTTTTTTAAATTTGATATTTTATGTATTTACACTTCAAATGTTATTCCCTTTCCTGGTCCCTGCCCTAGAAACCCCCTATATCATCCCCCCTCTCCCTGCTCCTATGAGCGTGCTCCCACACCCACCCACTCCTGCCTCCCTGCCCTGTCATTCCCCTATACTGGGGCATCAAGCCTTCACAAGACCAAGGGCCTCTCCTTCCATTGATGCCTGACAAAGTCATCCTCTGCTACTTATGTGGCTGGAGCCATTAGTCCTTCCACGTGTACTCTTTGGTTGGTCATTTAGTCCCTGGGAACTTTTGGGGGGGGGTCTGGTTGGTTGATATTATTGTTCTTCCTATGGGGTTGCAAATCCCTTCAGCTCCTTCATTGGGGACCCTGTGCTCAGTCCAATGATTGGCTGTGAGCATCTGCCTCTGTATTTTGTCAGGCTCTGGCAGAGACTTTCAGGAGACAGCTATATCAGGCTCCTGTCAGCATGTACTTCTTGACATTCACAATAGTGTCTGTATATGGGATGGATCCCAAAATAGGGCAGTCTCTGGATGTCTTTTCCCTTAGTCTCTGCTCCATACTTTGTCTTCGTATTTCCTCCCATGAGTATTTTGGCTCCCCTTCTAAGAAAGATTGAAGCATTCACAATTGGCCTTCCTTGTTCTTGAGCTTCTTGTGGTCTCTGAATTGTATCTTGGGTATTCTGAGCTTCTGGGCTAATATCCACTTTTCAGTGAATGCACACCAAGTGTGTTCTTTTGCGATTGGGTTACCTCACTCAGGGTGTTATTTTCTCTTTCCATCCATTTACCTATGAATAATGCTTAATAACACTTTCATCCTAAAATATAATAATTTCATGAAGTCATTGTTTTTAATAGCTGAGTAGTACTCCATTGTGAAAATGTACCACATTTTCTGTATCCATTGCTCTGTTGAAGGACATCTGGGTTCTTTCCAGCTCTGGCTATTATAAATAAGGCAGCTATGAACATAGTGGAGCATATGTCCTTGTTATATGTTGGAGCATCTTCTGGGTATATGTCCAGGAGTGGTATAGCTGTGTCCTCAGGTAATATTATGTCAAATTTTCTGAGGAACCCCCAGAGTGATTTCCAGAGTGTTTGTACCAGCTTGCAATCCCACCATCAATGGAGGAGTGCTCTTTTTTCTCCACATCCTCTCCAGCATCTGCTTAGTTTTTTATCTTATTCGCTGTGAAAGATTCCATTCTTAACCATGAAGTATGAGAAAATGAGAGTGTCCCTCGGGATGCTCTGCTTCCACAGTGACGAGGACCAAGATGGAGCAGTTCAGTTGGAACCAGTGTTCATTGCTTCACTTTTTCCTTCAATATTTTTCAGTTCTCTACTTGTCCACACTATGCAAATGATCTGGGAAAGACTTAGCCAAAACAAATTTAGACTCGTGAAGAGTAGTTATACTAATTATCGTTTAGGCATAAGTCTTAAATTAAATTAGTGCAAAATAGTAGTTATGCTTCTTACTTATTTAGGCATAAATCTTAAATTAGTCCTAATACTTTAAAAGCAAACAACATTTATAAACACACACACACACACACACAGACACACAGACACACAGACATATGTATACATGCTCAGTCTTTTATTCTCAGATAACAGGTTAATCATTCATGAGATCAGAGCCCAATGACAGTTACCACCTAAAGGTCTCATCACCCATACACCCATACATAAACACACACACATACACATGTATATATACATGCAAGCATATATGTATATATGTACATATGCATATGTATGCATGTGTATATATGTGTGTATGTGTATATGTGTATATATGTATATGCATTTATGATGTATGTATATATGTCTATATGTGCAATGTGTATATGTCTGTATGTGTATATGTATATATGTGTGTGTTTAATATATATACATGTATATGTACACACATAGACACACACATATATATTTATATGTATGTGTCCATTAAGTATCATATATATACATATATATGAGTATCAATAGACTATGTTTATTGGAGTTCAATATGAAATATTTTGTGGCCTCCACATACATAGCTATAACAATTCAGTCCTACATTTTGAATAAGATGTACATATGATTCAGAAATTAAGGTTTTTGTGATGAAAATATTTCAGGAATTCTTATTTATGCTTATAGAGTTTAATTTTTATTATTACCTTCCACACATTTATGAGACTATACAGACATTTAGTGATATTTCCTACTTTTATTGTGATTTCTTTTTTTCTCATTAAGATAATTATTCTGGAACAGCCATGCTTCAGTTATAGTGCCTTGCAATTATAACCAATGTTTATGGCTTAACCTTAAAATCACATCTCTAATATCCTTGAAGACTGAGATTATTTTCCTCTTTCAACAAGCTTTTAAAAAAAATCAATATGGGTCACCATTTTAAAAAAGGAACTTGAATGTTTGGGGGTGATTCTGTCCATGTACTTTTGAATCTGCCCAAATCCATTTCTTTGCATGGTAAAGAGCATAGTGCAGCCATAATTGACAGTAGCATTTGTTGAGCTTGTGCTATCATAGTAAAAATTAAGAACAGCAATGTTTTGCAGAAACCCTGTGTTCGTTTTCCTCTCAGAGAATTTTTCTAATTAAGTATCAGGAATTTGAAACCCAGAATGTCCCAAGCAAAATGGTTTTGCTAAGGACTTTTCCCATGACCCAGCAGAGCTGCACCAGGGACAGCTGGCCTTAATGTACCTGGTTCAGGTGCAGCTTTCAGATCAATGAGCTGTATGAAGAAAGATGTTAGTAAAATTGAAATTTTCTTCTTAAATTATTTCATTTTATGTGTATTAGAGTTATGTCTGCATGTACTGTTTGCATGCAGTACCCATGGAGGCCATGGAGGTCAGCTCCTCTGGAACTGGAGTTACAAACATTTGTTAGCTCCTGGGAATTATACTTGTGTTCTCTGGAAGAACAGTCAGTGCAGAGTCATCTCTCCAGCCCCTTAATGAGCCTTTTGAGTTGGAGACTAAGAAACTGTTTTAGATTCAGCATCTTCAGTTTCATGTCATGTTGACATCTTGTTGCCAGGCTGACAGGTCTGTGGCTTGATTTCCCAACAGAGAATGTCACATCATAAGACCTTGATTTCCAATCCTTCTGTTTACTTCTCTTGCAAGATATTGATTTGGTATATTTGAGGTACCTTAGCTGTGACAAAACATTCAGAAGACTCTGATGGTGACCCCATGTTTTTTCACTTCTCACCTAAAAGATCATCATACGATTTTTGCAGAATAGTTCCTAAAACTCTGAATCTGAGAGTTTGACTACACAGCATAGGTGATAGGGCTCACAGGATGCAGTATGAAAGAAGAACAACTCCTAAAGCTGTGGCTTTCATCATCTAAAGGGCTTTTGTTCTCACTCATAAGCCAGTACTTGACATGGCACAAATACTGAAGGAATAAGCATTAATTAACACAATGGTATAAAACAATGTCAGAGCTCCTGAAGCAAAGTACTTGACAGCCTTTAGGAAGAACCTGTAGAAACTGGCACTAGCATAAAAGGTTATCACAGACTTCTCTAGAAGAAGGTTATAAATCACAGAAACCAAAAGCCCTGTAAAATTAAACCAACCATAACATTTGTTGTACTGCTAATACATATTTCATATACTTTATTCTCCTGTGATGTCTGTTTTCTATTGATATAGATGAATATCATAGACTGGACAATTTATAAAGAATAAAGTTTCTGACCCAGGCATGGAATATGTCTGTAATCACAATACTACCGAAGCCAAAGCACAAGGATCTCCAGTTTGAAAACTGCTAGGACTATATTCTGAGTTTGAAGCCAACTTGGGCATATACAGAAATGTTGAGGCAGGAATGCCCCAGAGCATGACACATGTGCTCTCTTCGTAGCTCTTGAAAACATTTTTCCTACTATCACAACATGTCAGAGAGCATCAGTAGAGAAATGGTAAGCTTGCCCAATGTTATAAGAGTCTTTTCTTCTGAGATAACCAGCTAATCATTTATAAGGGCAGAACCTTATGACAGAGTCACCCCCTACAGGTCCCATCACCCAACCCTGATGCACTGGGGATCAAGTTTCAAACACAGGAATTTGAGAGATACATTCAGACCACAGCATGAGGGAATAACTGATTAATTCTATGTGCATATAGTTAATTCAGGTGATTTAAGGATTTTTAAAAATGTTAAATACTAGGAAGGTTTTTTGGGTTTTGTTTTGTTTTGATTTTTTGTTTTGAAAAATATAGAAGTTAGAATTCTGTGCGGGTTGTAAATAGTATCACGTCCTACCCAAGCAGTAACTTTGGAAGACATTTCTATAAAATGTATCTGAGATGGATAGAGAGAGGATTTTCAGAGCCCTGCTCTTCACCACTTAACTAGTTGCTACTGATAGATTCAGAGAAACAGGAAGTCATTACCTTTGGTTGTAAATCCAATAATGATCTCACCAGGCTAGAGTGGATAGTACCAATCCAATGCTTACACAGATGTCCCTACAAAATTGGTCACAAAAAAAATCCTGAAAGTAATGAATCTGGAAAACAGATTGGTGGGAAGGATATGTGATTGATAAGGAGAGAGGAGATGGTAGAGGAGGCTGGGGAAGGGATGTGGGAATATTCACATGCATACACCCATGACAGTGTAGACAAACAAACTTAATAACAAATCTGTGAGAAATGGGTACTGTCTGAGATGTCTAGACACTTTAGTGAACATGTCAAAATTATAATAGAAAATCATATTCTAAGTTAAGTTTAAATGGTATCTTCAGTGGAAAAAATATTAAAATTATGGGGCTTTTTGTAAAATTAAAGCTATTTGGCTGGATTTTTCAAAGCTTATCTGTATTGTCTGTTTAATTTGTGTATGTATACATGTGTGCATAGTTGTGTGCACATGTTTGAGGGACAGAGGTCAACATCAAGGATTTTTCCTCTATCACTATCCACCTTATGTAGAGAAGGGTTTTTCATTGATTGTGGAGCTTACTGCATAGACTGACTGGCCTACGAGAGATCAGGGGATCCTGGGGTCTTCACTGCCCTGCACTACTTTCTAGCACCAGGGTTCTTTGGTACTTTACAGATTGACAATTGGCTTCTTTTTTGTGAGGTTGAGGGATCTTGAGTCAGGTCCTTATGCTTACACAGCAGCAAACACGTTATCAACTGACCCCTTTCCTCAGCTTGAGTTTCAGCTTAAAAGAGAGACTTAGTAGGGAAATAAGATGTGTTCACAATTGAAGTCTTAGAAAAACATAGAACCACATTCCATAGAGTTGATAGTAAATCACTGAGGGAAATAAGGTTTGGCCTAAACATGTTAGAATTCTCCAGGTTTTTGTTTGTGTGATTGGTTTGTTGGTTGTTGTTTTTGTTGTTGCTGTGGTTTGTGTATTTGGGTTTTTTGGGGGGGGGATTTTTGTTTTGTTTTTGCTATCAAATGCAATCTGTTCCCTTGAAGACTTAATCAGTGGTGTCATAGAGTGCAGCAGAACCCCATGCATTGATAAAGGGAAGGTGGTGGTAGCTGGGAAGAGATCTGTTTGGTTATTATTAGTAAAATGTATATATTAGAGATTTGTTTTTAAAGCATGCTCTATAGCAGGAAACTGTTGTTTAAGGCAGAAGGTATAGGAATTAGTATTGGCTTCAGTTTGTATTAGGTTGTGACTCTGGATAGATCTTTTCAGTCTCAAAGTTTTGTTTCATAGCCACTATGAAAATAGTCTTTCCATGCCATTTCATAGGACTGACAATATCAAATGAGACAATACATATGGAATTACTTTATAAACTCTTATTTTGAGAATCAGTTTGTTTTAATTTTTATATTTTTTCCAGTTATCTAAGATTGTTTGACAGTTTTGCACATTTATATAATGATTTTAGTTACTTCTATTCCTTCTCCATTCCTGTCCCATAGTCCCCTACCTGCCCCTCCAGCACCTTTCTCAATGAGTTCCACACCACTCATACTTCTGTGTCTATGTTTTGTTTGTATATTCTTAAATGTTATAAATAACAATTATAATTGTATTTGATATGCACATCATAGCAACTTAAGCTAATGATCTGTTGCCAAGTAACAAACCTCCAGGTGTTTGTTTAATTAATACTGTGCTTCTGAGATTTCCAGATAAGATGACAGCCTGGACCCTGCTTCTGCATGATGTGGAGGAGAGCAGCCAGGATAAAAAGAATGGGCTACAGAGAGAGAACTTTAGACACTCGCCTGGTGGGTGGTAGGGCAGCTGAAAAGTAAAGAGAAACACAAGGGCAGAAAAAGAAACTGACCCAGACAACTCACTGCAATACAAGCCCAGCAGCCCAGCTCATTGGCATGGGGAGGAAACAGGAGCCTTATCTAAAAGCTGACTCTCCTGAAAAGACATGGCTAGTTCTACCTACAGGACAGACCCATGATTTTGGTAGCCTCAAATACAGTTACAAGTCTCATTGAGAAAGTAATTCCTTTAGAGGCTCAGAAATAGAGAGGAATTGAACCCTTGTCACTTTCCTAGGCTCAAGGAGTTGGAGCTAAACGCTCTCTTGAAAGAGTACCTAACATTTCAAATGGATCTATTCTCCGGCCTGGAGATCAGGGAATAATTTTGTCAGGAGGCCTGGTTCATCATGGTACAATCAATATACTATGAGAGCAGAGGAAGGTAGTGATGGAGTACAGGAGGGGCAGATAATGCGTTGGAAAGTTGACCCTCAGTGTCTGGGTGCAGATCCTGTCAACAGGACTAGCTCTGGTAGCCCAACTGATAGCCTTGAGCTTGACAGCAGTGGATTAATTAAATCAACCTCTACCAACATTGGTCTGTCATAAGATTCATTTTTTTTAACATTGAAGAGTTCCAAAGAACTATTAGGCTAGACATCCACAAAGGCATCCCTTCAACACAGTGATGACTGCTTAGTGGATCTTGAAAGTACAAAGACAGATCCAGTTACACGCATCTTAGTGCTGTGGTTGCTTACTCCATTCTCAATACACTGCAGAGACGCTTACTGGCTAGAACATTATACTGCCAAGAGGAGTCTAGAGAAGGTAGGAAAATGTGCCTACAGATTGCAAGGTTAACTGTGCTTGTAGAGGCCTATGGTTTGCAACAAAAGGTAGCAACTAGAAAGAAAGCAATATTGACATTTGATCAATACAAGTTCAGCACCAATATAAATGATAGGGAAGAAAAGAGTCTGAGATGAGTTCAGCTGGTCCTCTGTCCCCATGTATCTACTGGTACACTCTAATTGTTCAAGACCCAGAAATGACTTATACCAACACTTTTTGTTTTGTCCTATTTTCTTTATGACTCATTTCTACTCACCATCCTTTTGGCGTAGTTTTGCTTTATTCTACTATTTTAAAAGTATTTTGTTTCTTTTTTTGTCTTCCTCCATGCATCTCCCTAATCTCATTTTTATTTTTACTTTTTATTATTGGGAAATTTTTATTACCTGCGTTTTTCTATTATTTTCCTTCAACTACATTTTTAGCAATATTTAGAATTTATTTTAGTGTTTACTTTAAAAAGTGTTTACACTTTTATTTCCCTTACTAAACTTATTTAATTGTGTATGTTTTTTCAAATCTAGGAAAGCTTTTACCCAATATCCTACTCTTTCTCCATCCTTTCACAGCATCCTTCTCCATTCATCTTCCTGTTCCTTTCTTTCACATAACTTTGTTTCTTTTCTATCTTACTCCTCTCCTTTAGTGACTCTCTGAAAACATGGAGACAAACCGCCACATACTCTAAGACCTCACATTTTTCATGCCTACACAACAAATAGTTTATGGACAGTTTTATCAAGTTCTTCTGCCAACTCAGGATGGACCTCGCTCCTTAGGACTAAGGATGTAGTAACATCTCTGTGCCTTGCTGGCTATCCATGAAAACACACTCCTAGACAAGCAAATCCCTGGGCTGCCTTTCCATTTCAGACTCCTTTCAAGTGAGTTTAAGTTTTCACATTGACTAGAGACTTGCTGTCTGGGTACCACTAAACCTGTCTCAATGTAGAGCAGGCTCATTACTGCCTCTTCTCATTTTGTGCCTTGTCTGCAACTTCAGTCTTTCCTGTGCTTCTTTTCTTGATAAGTGCATATTTGTAACAAATGCCCATCCCTCTCATTTGCTTCTTTAATGTAGGATTGGGTAAAAGTTATAGGCAACCATATCACAGTCAGAATGTTGTCCTACCTTGAAATTTTCTCTGTCATATACATTAGTCCATTACTTAGAATTCAGTCTTATTCAAGGTCTCAGAACATGGGCCACATACAGCTAGATTATTTGCCAACATGCAACTAGAATGACATCTGTCTTAGTTCCCATTAGAATCATCATTCTTCTCTGTGAGCATTTCACTCAGTATTTTTGTTTTATATGCTCCTACTAGATTGACCCAGAGAACTCTATTTACAGTATTTGACATGCATTCTTGACCAAGTTTCAAACTCTCCACCACTATTTTTGCCATTCCATTTGCAAACACACCCCATGGTTAGGTAGCATCTTGTTTGGGTTTCTGATCTCAGTTAACCTGCTCTAGATAATCTTTCACTGATATACTGGAAGATTTGTTTACATGATGATTCTAGATTCTATCAAGTTGACAATCAAAATTAACCACCATAGATCTCCAAAATATACACTGGAAAAAATATGTCCTCCTCAACCAACGAATTTTGAAAAACTAAATGTCCACATATAAAACAATGAAATTAGACCCATATTTTCTACCCTTTACAAGTTCAAAATAAAAATAATAGTTTGATGTAATACTCAAAATTCTAGAACTGCCAGAGAATACTCACAGGGAAATATTGAGATTTAGCAATTGACAGGTACTTTCCAAAAACCTGGTTCGAGTAACTAGGAATAATCCCCAGAGCTGACAAATAGAGTTGTGTGAAATTCAAGGTTTCTGTACAGCAAATTAAAACATGAGCAGAGTGAACTTAGACTACAGAATTTGAGAACATATTTTCAATATCTATCATATCTATCTATCATCTATCTATTATCTACCTATATCGATCATCTATCTTCTGTCTATCCTATGTATCTGTCACCTATATCTATCTACCATCTATCTATCATCTACATACTGTCTATTATCTGTTTATCATCTAATCTGTTATCTACTTACGTATCTATCTAGCTATCTTCCTACCTACTTGTCTGTCTGTTGTCTTGTCTTGTTCTGTCTGTCTCTCTGTCTGTCTATCTGTCAGACTATTCTGACCCTTGCTATGTATTGTAAAATAGATTCAAACATCTGAAAATCCTCTCATCTTTGTCACTAAATTTCTGAGATTACAGATCCCATTTGAAAAAGTTGATAGAAAATGGAGAATTCACTGTTGTGAATTTTTGGGCTAAATTGTATGTTCCAGACAGGCATAAACTATGTAAGTTAAGAATGTGACAGGTGCAGTTTGTTTGATATATAAAATACATGGTAAAAGTTGAAAATAATAATGGTTAGATAAAGGAAAAAAAAAGACCAAAACTCAGGTCAAATGAAAGCTTATAAAAATAAAATACTGATACCTACTTTTCCTCAAAGACATTTGTATTTTATTATTCTTTTCCTATAACAAAAGCAATGCATATTTTATATGGAGTAGTACTCTTGAGACAAAACAAAAAACAAAAGAAAATAATTGCTTAAATCTTACTTTCTTGTGCTCTGGTTTGCTTTGAAACAAACTTAGATTAAGTGTAGTGTACTGGTACATGTCTTTAATTTCAACACTAGAGAAGGGCTAAGGCAGGATATTTTCTTGTGTTTAAAACAAGCCTGAGTTACACAGCAAATCTCAAAGTGTGTGTGTGTGTGTGTGTGTGTGTGTGTGTGTGTGTGTGTGTATGTGCGTGTGTGCCTCTCTTTACATAAAGAAGGGATTATGTGACAGCCTATATTAAGGCAAAACAATTTTAAAGCGATCAATGTGAAATAAGAAGATACATTCCTGAGAAAAGACTGTATATTGCCTTCACTGTGGACACAGTCTAGTAGTCTTAACCCTTTAAACCAGAGTTCTTAATCTTCTGAATGCTATGATCTTTCAATACAGTTTCTCATATTGTGGTGACCCCAACCATAAAATTGTATCATTGCTACTTTATAACTGTAACTTTGCTACTGTTATGAATCATAATGTGAATACCTATGTTTTCTGATGATCTTAGAAAGGATTGTTATCCTTCTTACCTTAGGGGTTTGGGACCCACCAGTAAACAATGGCTGATGTAAAAACTGTTTGGATTTTAGTTTGGGATTTTGTTTCCTTAATGTAACATTTGGCTTGGGGTTGGCTTCTGTTGTTGCTGCTGGTTTTCGTTGTTGTTGTTGTTGCTTTTCTAGACATATGAAAACTTTGCAGTATCTTTTTTCCTTAACTACTTGAGCAATCCCTACAAGCCTGAAATAATCATTTAACATAATACATGGAGACGACTAGACACAGCACTAAATACAATTTTTTGTTGTTGCTGTTTTGGTTGGTCTCTAATTCCTAAATTGACAGTGTCCCTAGAACAAGACTGTACTCCAAAGTTAAAAAGTTAAAGTTGCCTTGAGGTGAGGGATGCAAAGGCATGGCAGCCATGTTCCCATGGGGCATGAGTGCGCAGACTGGGTCTAAGAAATGCTTTCTGTTTGGAAACCCAAACTTGATATTTTGCAAGAAAATTCACAGTGGAATATATGATCGTCTGGGTATTCTGAAACACATAGGGCCATCATACATCATTAATAATGTGTCTAGAGAATGAATTATGTTAGCTAAGTGAAGACCTTGTCTTAGTGGGAAACTGCCAAGGGGAAAAAGGAGGACTCTTACTCATCAACTTGGAAGGATCATAAAAGGGCCAGAGATGCATGATTAAAGATAATTGAAAATGATATGACACAATGACTGAAATAAGTATTTTATAAAATTACAATAGCTTTAAAAATTAATATTATGAAAGTTGATTTAAAACTGATTCAACCAAAGTTTTGTGTAATCAAGCCCACTTCTCCTTTGAACATTCTTTTCCTTTTGCACATATTTTGTACATTTTTAATCCTTGCACATTTTGTATCTTGCTATCTTACACTCTCCCTTATCCTGTTTTCCTCTAAGTTTCTTATTTTGTTTCAGTGAACTGCACACGTGTGGTCACCTGACCTACATTGTTTGGCTTTGAGCTTGCCCTTCCATACTGAGAAGGCTTTTGGGACCCCAAGAGTGTCCAGCTTTCCTGTGGAGGCCTCTGGGGCCCTCAAAAACAACCAGCTTAAAACACTGCCTTACCAATCTCTTGCCTGTCAGGTTTGCCTGAGGTACAGATTTGCATACTTTGAGATTAGTATTAGGCTTTACACAGTTCTATAATTTTTAGAAGGACTGTGGAACTTGGTGATGAAGTGTTGATGTCCAGCTGCAGATGATAGGGTGAAGGCAGAGGCAAAATCAAATTATGTATCTAGAATGAGTGGGTAGGTTGTCAGAAATAATAATAACAACACCAGGAAATACGAGCTAGGGTAAACAGAAACACAGTTTTATATGTGCTAAGAAAGATACTAAAGCTATGATGAAAGATATTTGGCCGATAGAAAGATGGCAATATATGAAAAAGCTTAAACATAAGTAGGTGCCAGATTAGATTTTGAGAATTAAGATGTAAAACTATGGTACCTATTTTTTATCTTTAAGCTATCTCTGTCCTTTTAGATGCTTCTAAAGTGACACTGTTGGGTCTATAATAATGTACTTGTATCTTACCCTGTGTGTATATGTCCATGTACCGGCATTACATGTGTTATGCATGTATATGGAAGACAGCACATAACCTTGCATGCTGTTACTCAGATACCATCCATTGACTTTGTTTCCATGCACTCTGGGGACTTAACTCAGGTCCTCATTCCTTCATGGGAAGAATTTTATTGAGTGAGCCCAGTTCTTCTACAATAGCTTTTGCTCATAACAACTATTATTTTACCGCAATAATTTCCCACATGTTTATTTCTATTTACCTCAGATAAGCTGATGACTGAGTACATAAATTATCTGTGAGAGCTAATCTCAATTTTCAACTTGAAGAGATCAATAATCACTTGGGAGATGGGTCTGTGAGTATGTCTGTGGGAATTTACTTGATTATGTCAAATGAAGTGGGAAGAAACAGCTATCCACTATGCATGGCATCTCTCTAGGTTGGGACTCTGGCCTGTATAAGATAATGTGAACTGAGCACATTCATTGTCCTCTGGTTCTTGTTTTGTTTTGTTTTGTTTTTTTGTTGTTTTTTTTTTGTTTTGTTTTTTTGAGACAGGGTTTCTCTGTTTAGCCCTGGCTGTCCTGGAACTCACTCTGTAGACCAGGCTGGCCTTAACTCAGAGATCTGCCTGTCTCTGACTCCCAAGTGCTGGGATTAAAGGTGTGCACCACCCCTGCCCAGCTGCCCTCTGTTTCTTAACTGTAGACTCAAGGTGATCACCTACCTCCAACTCCCACTATTGTGACTCACATTACGGTTAACCATCAACTTCAAACTGTGAGTCAAAACAAATCTTTTCCTTCTTAAGGTACTTTTGTTGAGATGTTTTATCATAGCAATGGGGAAAGTAAACAAGATACACTCATTAGTACTTGCTAAGACAATGAATTTGTTATAGTTACATATAAGAGCAACATGAGCAATTACTTAGAGGGACATAAGTAACTCAAAGGCAGCTCCATCACTGCTAAATCCTACCCGGTAATGACTCATCAAAGCTGTAGTATTGAAGTTCCTGAACAACTTGAAGTCCATTGAATCATTACAAACTCTCTTCTCCCCAGCAGTTGTTTACAGCTTGTGAAACCTGCGCAGGAGGCCTTGGTGAGTCATGTAAGTTTGCTGAGCCTACGGATCCCTATGAATTTCTTGTATTTCATTCGCCTCCTGGGAGGAAATGTTTTTTCATATATTAAAAACAAAACAAAATAAAACAGCTACAAACAATATTCCCATAAAAGAGGATAAAGTTTGATTTTAAAAAAAACATCTATAGAATAGTATCAGAGAAACACAATTATAAAACAGTAATTAATGTTATCAGAGCTAGGATGTTACTAGACATAAACCAGTAAAACTCACACCTATCCAGTGGAGCAGTGCTGCCAAACCCACATGTGTAATGTGCTGATGCTTTTTTAGAGTGGGTTCCAAAACTGTGTTTCATTTGGTCTGTTTTATTCTTAAAGAGTAGCATAAGAAATTTGAGAATCAAAGTATTTCTTCACTATAGGTCTTGCAGACAATACATGGTACATGGTACACGGTATATGGCAGCCTTGCCTCTTCACATCATCTAATCCACAGTATGTGTTCATCATTTTGGTTCAACTATGCTTTATAAGTCTGTCCTTTGAAATTAGTCTAAGGTATTCCATTACTTTAATGTCATATGAAATTCTGAAATAATAAACATCCATAGGTTTTTTTTATATCTTTAAAATGTTTTATTAATTTTATACAGTAAATTTTTATCACATTCACCCCAACCTCTGCCCTCAACTCTTTCTAGATCTTTATCAACTTCTTTACTCACTTCAGTGTTGTATAGGCTTTTCGTTTAATTTAATGACCATCCTACTTCTATTTGTGTTGTCTGTATACTTCTGCATGTGAGAACACCTCTGAGCATATCTACTTACCAGAAATCACACAATTAAAGGAAAATGGCTAGCTCTTCCCCACAAATTATCACCTGTGTACAGCTCCTTAATTATGGGTGGGGATCATGAACCTCTTCTGTGTTGGTTACTTTTCTGTTGCTGTGACCAAAAAAAAAAAAAAAGAATGACTCATGGAAGAAAGTTAATTTTAACTAATGGTTCCCCAAAAGACAGTGTCTTGCACAGAGAAGCAGCATAGCAGTAAGTCGCAGCACATAAGGAGGAATCTGAAAGCTTACATCCTCAACTTCAAGCATGAACAGAATGAACAAGAAGTAGGGAGCAGCTATAGATACCCAAAGTCTGGCCCCAGTAATGTGCTTCCTCCAACAAGTTGTAGCTCCCAAAGCTTCTGTCATATCCCTGAATAGTGTCGTCAACCAATGTCTGCCCATGGATGACTTCTCATTCAAATCACTACATCTTCCTATACCCTACTGAGATGTTGACTGTCTTAATAGTGTGCAGATACAGACAATCACAGTTGCTGCGAGCTAATGAGTGCAGGGTTCTGTCAAGTCCAAGTTATACTGTTCTGCTCTTGTCCTTACCAAGCTCCTTACTTTCTATCCTTTCTTGATGGTACCTGAGCCTTGGAGCATGGGTATGCTGTAGACATCCTGTTTGTTCTTCAGCACTTCGCACATACATATTCTCTAGGCTTTGACCACTCATCTATGGCACAAAGAAATGTTTATGATGGCATCTGAAAGCAGCACTGAACTATCCATAGAAAGATATGAGTTTATGCGACATTTTTATGCCATGCCTATTTAATAAAATAATAGCAGTAGGTTCATGCCTGGGCCCTTTGAGCTCCCCAATCATGGGTTCTTGACCAGATTTCAAATGTGTTTTCTTCTATGTAGCAGGCCTTAAGTTCAATCAGAAGGTAGTTTATTGCTCTCATAACACCCATGCCACTATTACATCTCTTGTTACATCTTGTCAAGGCAGTCATTATTAAAGCCCATAGAATTTATAACTGCATAAGACTGTTGATGATCTCCAGCCCTCAGAAGCCTGAAGAGCACATTCCAGTACTATGAAAACTAGACAAAAAGGAAGAAACTTCTTGGTTAGAATCAACTTGACTTTTTTCCATGTTTTGTGACTTATGTGGGGTATTCTCAGCAACAGGACCTTGGAGAAATATTTTAAAGGATGAAGCATTTTGAAATTAATTGCAGAATAGCTCTGAAGGTCAATCAAGAGGAGGAAGTTTATTTGAAGTATATTTTATAAAATAGAGATTGGTGTTGTGAAAGTTTAATGTAAGTATTGCTAAATGGCTAATTCTTTGGGTAGTCTAGAGAGATATGACCATAAACACTGCAGACATAGCATGTGACAAAACTTTGAAAACAGAAATCACAGACTGTACCATTGCGATACAATGGAAAAATGTGACATTGGAAATCATTTTAGTGAAATGTGAAGGACATGTTGAGCAAGAGTCATGTGTGTACTTCTGTATTCAATCTCAAACCTTACTGTTGGGGATTCACTGTCACAGTGACTTCTTCTGACAAACCATTTCTTCCATCTGGTTCATTTCTGCACATAATAACCAGATATGCACTTAATATTTTCTCATGTCTAGTATTGTCTGTTATTAATAACTTTTCTGTTTTTGCCCAGAACAGAATAAGTAAATTTTGTCCTTGATGCATGTGTAGCCTCAGTGTGGAGTTAGAATAAATCACCAGAATTATCTATTTTTGTAAAGATCCCCAAAGGATTAAAGGTCATATATTTCAGTCTTTGGATTGTCCATCTCTAACCGTCAACTCATTTCCAATAATTAAGCCATTCTCTATAATCTTCCTCTTTGATGTGATTGAGTTAAGATGAGTATTAAATATGCACTAATATCTTAGGTAATGTGGCTCATCCATCTTGAGATTATCCCAATTTCTAACTCTGTAGTCCTTCTTTTTTTTTTCCCAGGGAATGTTATCTTTTTGTCTAAAAAGAGTGGTTCCCTGAGGCAGGGCATGTCTTAATGAGAAAGCTTCTCTTCTGTCATCTGAGGACATGACATTCTTTAGTACCTAGTCCTGGGTCTGTATTAAAGAAGCTTCCTCTAAAGACACATTTCTGAGACTTTACTGACCCCTAAGGAGGCAGCTTCTTAAACACAGATCCAGGGCAGCCATTGTACAAGCTGCTCAGTTGATTCACATATACTAAAGATATGAATAAGCTAATGAATTGCCAACAGAAATGAGCTTGACAATCTGTATTATGTATCTAAGAATTTCGTTCTAATTATGATCCTTGTTTGCCTCACCTGACATCCTTTCCATACAAGAGGCTGACTCTTAGATTCTTTTGGAAGAACCACAATCATGGATTATGTTTATGTTTTAATACAGGAATATACTGTAAAAAGGAGAATGGACAAGCTTGCTTTGGAAGTCAGAATGAGAGCACTATTTTTTTTTTATTTTGGCTTTTTAAAGAATCTTTTAAATGAAACAGAATTACATTACTTTACTATTTTCTTTGCTCTCTTTAAGCTGTTACAGTTACCCTCTGAAATTCTCCAATGCAGCCCCTACTCTTTTTTTTTGTTTTTTTGAGGCAGGGTTTCTCTGTATAGCCCTGGCTGTCCTAGAACTCACTCTGTAAACTAGGCTGGCCTTGAACTCAGAAATCAGCTTGCCTCTGCCTCCCAATTGCTGGGATTAAAGGCATGTGCCACCACCGCCCAGTCAGCCCCTACTCTTAATTTGGTGGATTCTTTTTAAATTATTATTGTTATAGACATGTTTATATATATATATATATATATATATATATATATATATATATATATGACACATATATATGTCTCCTCAGCAGGATATTGACATTGTTATTGACAATGTATCTATAGTTTCAAGGTTAAGCACACTGGATTAGATCACTAATAAACAGGCTCGTCCCTGGAACATGTTAATTCTCCCTCTCCCAGCAGTCACTAGCTGCCTGGAGTTCTTTGTCTAGGGTGAAACCCTGCATTTTTTTTCCCCTTACATGTTAACATGTCTCTTACTATAACCATTGTTCAGGTCTTGTTTGTGAAGCCATTTCTAGGAAAGACAGTTTCACAGCAGAGTTCCTGGTACTCTGGCCCTTACACTATTTCTGCCTCCTCTTTTATGATGTTCTCCTGAGCGCATGTTCAGGAGTTGTGATATACATTTGTTCATTGGGACTGTGCTCCCCATAATCCATTGATATCTGCATAATCCATTGATATGTGTCCAGCTGTGGTTATGTTACTCTGGCAAAGTGACTGTAGTAGATTCTTCTCAAAGAAACGTGGCCGCACTGGACTGTAGAAGTTGGCTACAGTATGATGAATGGTTTTTCTTCTGTTAGGTGGGCCTTATATACAATTAGACAGCTACTGGTTGCTACGGACAGTGAAGGTCATTTATTGTACCTTTATGTACATTCTGCAATGTTAGAATTGTTGCAGTTCATAGGTATTCCTTCTAGGGAGGGCTATTTAATTGCCTCCCTCCTTTGGCAGCTCAGGTAGTATTTTCTGGAACCATGGGAGCTAGACTACAGGAAAGGGGATGTTCAAGTCAGAAGTAGCTTAAACCATCTGAGTCCTATGTCCTAAGTGTCTTGTGTCTTCAGCAATAGGGCCCATTCTCAACCCCTGAGGGACAACTAGAGCCACATCGAAAGTCAATGGTGAGAAAAACATGGTGTCAGCAGGAGTCTGCAGCAGTTGGTCACATTACATCTACAGTTAAGAAACAGAAAGTAGAAAGGAAATGTGGCTGCCCTCTAAAAATGTCATGTCTCCAGTGAACACCTTCCTTCATTGAGATTAGTTTCCCTGAAGGTCTCACCACCTACAAAAATAATGTTACCAGCTGGGAATCAGGTGTTCAAACATGAGTCTGTTTAAATCACAAATATTTACATGTTACTTAAATATGTATTTATTTTGTCATAACTTTTGTTAATTAATATACTTTATATTACATTTAAATATGCACTGCCAAAGGTTTGCAAGTTACAGAATACATTTGTCCTCCTATTAAGTGTTTTACAAATCGGAACTAATTTATTGCACATAGAGACCCTCTCACGTAGGTATAATTGTTATCGACACTTTGCAGAGAGTCAGAGATTAGCTAATTCACAGAAAGCTGCTTACTCGGCATTTGACATGAGGTTATCTAAACTTGGCTGTGAGGACCTGGACTTTAATTACTGGATATGTTCATTCACCACTTAAGGAGTTACATAGGCTCTTGGGTTGAGTAGTAACCTTGTGTGGGTTACTCATTTTCACAGTTCTTTGTTTTCTGTCCTTCCTTGGTGCTCGTAATGTTCATACTTAGCTACTCAGGTTGTGCTATTCTTGGAAGTGAAAGGATGATTTCTAAAATAATACGGTTATGATACATTTATCCTATCTCTTTAGAAAATAAAAACTTGTGAAGACAGGGACTTTTCTGTTCTATGTCTCATGGTGTGACTTAGCGTGCTTTATGTAGTGTGACCACAGTGCCATATATAGGTGGTTCTCAAGATATGGGTTGTAACCCCTTCGGGGATTCAATGACCCTTTCATAAGGGTTATCTAAGACCATCAGAAAATACAGATATTAAGATTAATATTAACATTAAGATTCATAACAGTAGCAAAATTACAGTTATGAAGTAGCATCAACATAATTTTATGGTTGGGGTCACCACAACATGAGTATTAAAGGGTCACACCATTATGAAGGTTGAGCACCACTCCCTTATCCATAGAGGCTTAAGTCCAAGGACAGATGTTTCTTTCACAGTCCTCATGAAGGCTGCTGTTGTTAGAATTGTCAGAGAGATCATGCTGGACTCTGGTATTCTCTGTCCGGTCAACAGTTGGACCTTTAGCTCTGTACTATAAAAATGTACCTCAGCTGATTGTGTTGTGTGTAGAGGGCAGAAGTCAATTTTGAAAGTTTTTCTCTATTGCTCACCATCTTCTCTTTTGGGTTGTGTTTATCATCAAGCCTAGAACTCCTTGTTTCAGCTTGACTCACTGAACAATAAACTTCAGGGACCTGCCTCTTCTCACTCACCAAGTACTGG
>JADRCC010578889.1:0-12388 GCA_019843855.1 Hylomyscus alleni
GGTTTTCCTCATTAGCTGCAGGTAGTTGGTGAGCTTTCCAGTACCAGTTAACTGGGTTTCCAGCTAAGTGGGCCTTATTAGTTCTGTTATAGAGCTACTGATCACTGTCTAGAAATATATGCCATTATTTCCTCCTTAGGGTTACTGTGCCATGCTGGTTCTTGCTGTAGTTCATCCCTGTCGTAGACAGATAAGGCTGTTAGTTACTTCCTTCTTTTGGAAGCTTGCAAGATGCTTTCCAGTCCCATGAAAGCTAAGACTCTGGTAGGAGGCTTTCAGGTCAGATCCAGCTCAGTACTGCTGTCTTCTACATCCAAAGTACATAGTGTCTTCAGCAATAGGGACTTACCCTCTTCCTCCCTAGAAGAAAGCATTTTAATTTATTCTCTCCATTTATATGAGACTGAGCAGAAACTGGGCAGAATAAGAGCAATTTTGCTTGATGATATCAACTCATATGCAAAATCTCCAAGCCAGACAAAACAGTAGAGAAGATGGAGAGAAGGGACGGATGCTTATGAAAATCTCCTCAGAAAGTCTGTCTCTATAGGTGGCCAGGATTATGACATAAAAGTAAATAGAAATCAACAACTACAAGCAGTTTACCAGTCAATTGTTCGGGGGTGGGGGGAGAGTCATGGTTGTATGACATGATTTTATAACCAGAAAGATCTAACATTGAACTGGATATTTTTTTAGTAAATAAGTAAATAAACAAACAAATAAACAAATACATCTCTCAGTACTCACATGCTTACAAGTATTAGGAACACCAGCATTTTGCTCCTCTTGTTCTGAAAGCCTATGTCATATTACGTAATGTCCCTTCTACCTAGGAAAACAAAGTTAACTAGACTTATTCTTTTTACACTACAATTTTCCATTATTTAAACAAAACATTGCCTCCACCTTAGAATGATAAAGGTCTGAGAAACTTCGGTCATGATTAGATATGAAGAACATGCTTACTATTAGTTAATGCAGTGATGGATATGAGATCACATTCTAGGTGAGTGTCAGCCACCAAGTTACCAGCCCAAGTTACTCAGTCTCTGAGAATGAAATCTACATGAAATTTTGTTTTAGGTAACTCTAGATACTTATGGGTTTGGTTTTCTTTGTTGTTTTTGTTTGATGTTTGATGTTTGTTTTGCTTTTCATAGTTGCAATAAAAATTATAAAGCAGGTCATTTTTCTATATATTTTAAAAATATTTCCACTAATTTATTTGAAATATGGTCAGATTGTGAGTAAATATTAAATCTGTGATAATCAGAGTTTGCCTAATTATCTACACATGTGAAATGTAACTAGCGGGAGCAGGCTGATGCACTGTATCTCACAGAACCTCATAGGAAAAACGGCATTTGTGCAGCACTCCCGAAGAACCACAACTCCTTCCCAAGAAAACCATTCAACAATACTGATCAAGCTTGAGGGCCACTAGGACTGAATCATGCACACAGCTACCAAAGGCTTCAGAAGCAGGGTGCAAGTTAAACCAACTGTAACCATTAACAAAAAGACGTTTCAATAAAACGTCAAACAGAAAATCCTTGTGACTCTTCCACCGCATGCCAAAGTTGCTCCTGTCTTCCAACTCAAGAGTCTTGCTAACCTGCTGGGTCCTATACTCCTTTTTTCAGTAGTGATCTCATGCTGGTTGACAGCCCCTTTTCCTCCAACACAATCTCCCATATTCTCTTCCCTTAACTTTGTGACTACAAGAAGTTTACCAGTCAAAATCAATAATCTAATTCAGAAAATGTTTGTGCAAGCTGACTTGGTTCGTTGTTAAGACAGTTGCTCCTGTGACCCTTCTATGTCATAGACACACACATTTTGTGTCAATCCTGGGGGTATTGAACTTTCTAACTTAAAATAACTTGACTGAGGTCTCAGGGTGGCTTAGGGAGAACTTTTAGCTTAAAATGTTTAAGTATTGAAGAGAATGTGTCTCCCCTCAAACTTTTATACATGTATGTTTTTGATACCCTTGTGGGCAGTATTTTATTTGGAACCTGTGGGTGGTCTTGAGGCAGGACCAGACTTCCTCATAAAAACTGGTCAATTGTGCCTGGCCAACAGAGGATGGTTTGCCCAAGGTCACGTAGCGTTAAAGACTGCAGAGTCTGTAGGTAAGAAACTGTGTCTCTGGGTCGAGCCTTCCTCTCCACTTTCTGTAAAAGACATGATGACACCCTTCCTGAGTTCCAGTCAGGCAAAGGATTGCCCTAGGGAGGAGAGACTCCATGATAGAAGAGGAATCACTGGCAAAGCATTATTCAGACGCTCTGGAAGGAGGAGATGCTGAATAAGGAAAGGGGAAGCCTGGGCTCAGTGTAGCCTCGTGCTGGCCAACAGCATGCTTGCCAACAACCCCTGCACCAAGGCTGCCTCCCCTCTTCTGTGGTAATGCTGTTTTGCATCACTGCAGCTGGCTGCTGGGAAAGGGGACTCAGGGGACGGCAGGTCTGAAAGTAGCATGGCAGAGCCTTAGGAGCTGGGACTCAAGGCTGATGGAGATGGATCAGCAGTCCTGTACAAAAGTTTGTCATCGTACCTAGGAGTAGACTGAAGTTGTGAGAAAGGGTGCAGAAAGAGAGGTACAAGAGGAGTTATGGACAAATCCAGTGATCACACACAACGAATATTTAAGGAAAATGGATTTACTTTTTTGTGTTTAATGAAGAAGTGTAACTAAATCTTTGCTAAGTTACTAACTCTACTATGTAGTGTTGCCAGGGATGGGGTGGGAGGTTGGGAGATGCAGTGGTCAGAGAGATAAGGTGTACAGCCTAGAGAAGTCTTACTCTACACCAGGAAGTGGATTTGAAACAAGGATAATACTGAAGTAGGAGTGTAAAAACAAAGTGGTTGGAAATTGAGCAAAGATCAAAATAATTAAGTCTGAGTGAAGGAAGAGGCCCTGGAAAGATTTCTAGAAGAGATTGATACTCTACAGGGTTTGAAGAAAGTAAACTTTTTTTTCTGGTAGAAGGCAGATATTAAACAAGAACAATAAGGACAAGTACTATAGGTAAACTAGAAGTTACTCAGCTATGTCAAGCAGCAAAATGGAATGGGTATAGGACAATCTAGAGAATTCAGCCATGCTGTCACTTAAAGTTATAAAAGTGGAGACTGGAAGAAGATGAAGAGCTAATAAAATTATCCTGAATATGTACAGATGCTAAGTACCATACATAGGACCTTGATCTCTTCACATAGAAGCTATGAAATCAATCACTTCTAAAGATAAGGAAAGTGAAAGGGCAATTCATTGTGCTCACTAGGGAAGGAGATTCAAATCAAGTCATCTGATTCCAAACTACTTGTGTAGAGTCAGTGCTCTGCCATACACCTAGACTGTCACAGCTCTAAGATGTCTTGCTTTAGACTTACATTCTGCATCAGCATCTTGGGACACGTGTTAAAGGATTCCTGGACCCACTATCAGATTTTCTTACTCTTCAGTTGGTCTGAGGTTGAGCCCAAGAATTTGTTTCTCTGCCTGTTCCCAGGCAATTCTGCTCCTGGTCATCAATCTATAACTATAGGATCTTGACCTACTCAAGAATGCTTCCTTCATAATGTCATTGTAAGAATCTAGTAGGCTAAGCCCTCAAGTAATTAGAATAGTGCCTCAAATGGGCACAGATATTGGCCATCTTGTAGTCAGTTGTTCATTCTAAGAAAACAACTTGAAGGAGAGATTTCTTTTGACTCACTCTAAGTTTCAGGTAGTGTTAATGACACTCTGAGATAGAAAGGGAAAGGAAGGCTTAGCAAGCAAGATACATTCTTATAAGACAAGTCTTCCAGTCCTACCACCATGACCGGGTTCCTCTAATTAGGTGCCATCACAAAATACCATATGTAGATATAAAAACTCATCAATGGAGTAACCTATTGAAAAGGTTCATGCCCCCAAATTACAATTAACTCTCAATAACATCAGTGGCTAATAATCCACAAAGCTAATGAGGAATGTGGTTAGGAGATGGCAATGGATGCATGGATCTTCAGATGCCAACCATTAACAGGTAGTATTATTAGGAGGACAGGAACTGGTGTAATTGTGGGCAGTTTCTGTTCCTGTCTAAGTGAACTGCACTTATCCTAGAGTTCCTGTTTGACTTCACATAGGTTCACACTTCAGCATGGCTGTTGTACAACTGCCTATCTTTCACCCACTCCAGTTTCTACTGTGTGTGATCCAAAGATGTGTGGGAGATCGGTGAGGTAACAGGAGTTGAAGCCAAAGCCCACACTTGTCACCAACAGTTGGCACATAGGCTAGTTGGGCTTTGAGCCCATCACTATTTGTGTCTCCTCTAGGAATGTCTTGCTTTTCAACTCTTCCTGTCCTCATCCCCTCAAGAACCCAAGGAAAATAGGTCCTACAGGATTTAATATAAAATTTTCACGTTGTATTCATTTAAATTAACTCCAGAGTACCTACTTGTGCACAGGTGTGAGAAGTGTGCTTTTAACTAAAATGAGTGTGATGATGTGACACAATGGAAAGTCATTGGAATGGACACTGTGCACTGAAGACTAGATGATGTTACAAGTCCTTTAACACAGGCATCAGCCAGGCTTTACTCTGTAAAGACCTCCACTATATTTTACTTTAATCTTTATTACATACATACACATACAATACACACACACACACACACACACACACACACACACACACACACATTTTTCAGTTTCTTGTCTTCTACTCTATAGTTCCTAAGAGCTAAACTCCAGTCTTCAGGTTTAACTGCAAACACTTTTACCCAATGAGCCATTGTACCAGCCCCTCAGTGATGGATGTTTTATGATTAAGAAACAGAAGAAGAAAAGTCAAGGGTGTAATTCCCTTTCCTCTTTGGAGAAAGAATAATAGGCATTTCTATTTTATTTTCTCCTCTCTCTCTTTTTTTTTACTTTAAAGATACTCATTCAAAATGATGTCAGAAAATAAAGAAGTATATAGGATTTCAATATGTTCCTCCAGTTGTCAGTATTTGCTCTAAATTATTACATTTCTTTAGCAGGAGAAAATCTATTCATTTAGTCAGGATGTTCTTACCATCCTGGACAGACATTAGTTGGACTATTAATTTTTAAGTGAAACTTTAGACTCCAACAGGCATTGCTGAAAATCCCCTCCATAGGACCATGCCTCGCCTTCTCAATTTATTCAATTGATAATAGATGCCCTCGTATGCTGCTTCTATTTCTCAGCCTTATTACACTTCAGTGTTTAATCCCACTTCCAACTTTAGGCAACTAAACAAGGTTTTACAATTTCCTCAGGCATAGCTTGAAATACCTCAGAAAGTTTAAGAAATTGCATGCTCACCATTGTGTAGAGAACATCCATGGGGCAAGATGTTCTACAAAAACCTTAATCCCGAGCAAACAGGCGTTAAACAGCCACCAATGCAGCATAAGCCCAACTCCCACCCTGTCTCATCCTCTTTAGGAATAAAATTTTGACATTGGTGTGTTGTAGCCCCCCGGGAGGTTGGTGGAGCCCTTGTTGCTGGGAGAACATCGTGTGATCAATAAATCAAGTTCTTTTCTAAAATGTTTTTTAAAAATCTTCAGAGATTACCCATGTCAGAAAAGAGTAAACATAACCAGTGTACCTTTCTGGTGGGTGTTTTCGAGTGGGTGTTTGTAAGAAACAAGTTTAATTGCAGCTTTGAAAATGTTGTTCCCAGGGTATTAGTAATACCTGTCTGTATTGTTCTGACATTTAGCAAAGAGAGGGTGTTTTTGTATGGGCAAGAGTTTAGGATGCCAGATGACAAATCAGCCAAGTCGAATCAGAATGCATGCCTTTCTTCTGAGTCACTGTGCTCTTCGTGGGGCTCTGGCAAGCTAGTTTTACTCATCTTTGTGGGCGAAGCAATAAACAATGACTCAAACATCTGTAGTTTTGAAGTCAGCAGCTGGGTCTAGCAAAACGGTTCAAATCTCAGCAATGTGTCCCTCAGACACCCTGACAGGACTACATACCAGGGAACAAGAGTTTTCTGTTCCACGTTTTGAGATCACTCTAAAGTTCTTAGCTGAACATTTTCTTTGTGGAAATCCCTCATTGGAGAAGGGAGCTTTAGAAATCATCTTAGTTCATGATTTAAGCAGTGCCGCTTGACTGTCGTTGAGCTGGAAATATTTTTTTTCTTTTCCCTCAGTGAGTAGCACTAAAACCATTTCCTTCAGACAGAACTTTATATTTCAGGCTGTTTTTTTTTTTTAACATAATTTAAAGGGCAAGACTTCCCTATAGGCTTCTTTATTTTGTCAATAAACATTTATTGAGCCCAATTATGTGGAAAGTACTATAGTAGATGTTACAGAAGTTTACAAATAGGAGAAACAAGGATGGCTCCCGGTAATAAAAGATTTACAACTTCGTTACAAGGTAACATATACCTGCCCTTGGAAAGCTTAAAGGAAAGGGCTGTTCTGCAGAATTAATGCAGCCACATTCCTGGGATAATTCTTTCATTTCACGTGTTGTCACCTCCGATGATATTACTTGGTAAATCCCACATTAACCTTTCCTTAAGAACAATGTACCTTTTTAAAATTAAAAATCACAAACTCTAGGCAGATACATTTTGCTCCAAAATATTGCCCACAAATATCCCTTTCTGAGAAATGCCCCTCTACATAGAACGAATCACATTTCTCTCTTTTTTTTTTTTTTGTGAACATGATTTTCTTTTTTTACATTGTTCCATTCATTAAGTGAATGGTTGTTTCCTTTATTAAAAAAAGTGATCTGTTCCCTACTGTCTAAGAGATTATATTCTCCTCTGGGTCTCCTAACTCCAAGAGAGATAAGCTTAGAGTCTACATACAGAATGAGTTTTAGAAATATGCCCTGTCACACGAAATTAGCAATTGTACGGGCTTCCGAAATAAAATTCCATTAAGCCATTTCATAGCCATATAATGGAGGGAGCACAACGATTTAAGCAGGGATGACCATAACCCATATCAGTACAAAGACATCAGGGCAGCTGTTTCTGAAAATGACTATTATTTAGTGGTTATTTGGTGCCTTTTTGCATTGTAGTGAAACTATTTAATCCCACACTCTAATGACTAATCTGTGAGGCATATAGTGATTTCCATTTGATCAAAATTAGCTTTGCCGAAAGGATAACACCAACTTTTTTTTTTCAGAACTAAAAAGCAGTCCTTTCTCTTTGTTCTTCTCACACACAGCTGCACAGTCTTACTCAAACACTGCCTTCTTAGAATTATTTTCAATAGCATTTTGTATACAAAGTTTTAGAAATCCACCATCTATCTACCCACAGTGAAAGAAATCTGGCCATATCTGAACAGTGAATACCCCGATCACCTGTTTGCAACAGTCAGTGTGAACCCATCAGTCTAGAGATATTTGGGATTTGGGCTCAACCCTCTGAGTATAGCTGAGAGACCTAGACACAAGTTATTTCATATCAGAAATCCCTTTGTAGCCTTTGTCTCTACAACACGAAGTTGAATGTTTAGGTTCAAGCCCTTAGTACCATACCTGATGGAACCAAGATGTTTGCCAGATCTATGCATGCTCATATCCACAAATGTCTTTCATTCTGTCTAAGAAGTACACAAGATATGAGTGACATTAGCAAGCATGTTTTGAGTGCTTACTGTATACGGCTGTGTGTGGTACTTCTGTGATTGACCTAGATGAACTCACAGAAATTCCAACAACACAAAATCTACCTTCCAGGACACTTTGTTCTTAGAGGGTGAAAAGATTAGAACCTATAAAAGGGATAGTACTTTCAAGCTAATCGTCACTATCACATACAGCCCTAATTTGTCAAAATCCTGTAGCCAGAATAAAGAATGCCACCATTATTAATACAATTATAAACAGGATGATGAATTGGTTCATTTGGGTAAAGTTTCTTCAACCATGTCTAAGCCTTTCTGTAAGTTTCTTTTCAGGTTCTGTGTATTTCAGAAAGTATATTAAACTTTGACAGTGATAATAACTAGGAAAGAATTTTAAAAAATCCATAACTTTAACACAAGCAATGTCTTCAGACTCAACAAAGACAAGTTTTTCTCATGATAGAAATCAATTCCTCTGCTGTAGTCTGTGGTTAAAAATGTTTTTTGATCTTGTTCAGAGTTGGCCCTTAGGGTTTTGGGAGTAGGTGTCACTGTGTGTGACGTCTCCTACTGTGAAAATCAACTTGCATTTGAATGTGCATCTTGACCCATAAATGTCACTGTGGTCCACTGAGCATCTGACTTCAACATTTCCTGTTGTAAAACGGACAATGGGAAACAATATTTTTTTTCCTTGCTGGGAGAGCTAGTGACAAGAGTATGTGCCTATGTCCCCATGAGTGTGTGCAGTGCAGACAAGAAAAACTGCATCAGTCAGGATTTAAGTGCATTGTCTGCAACTATTGAACAAGATGACACAAGGCAACAAAGTTTCTAGACAGCTTTCGGGGGAAACAAAACAAAACGGATTATCCTTTCTGTTTCTGTCTCGGTTCCTCCTTTCACTGGACTGCATTTATCTCGGGAACCCTGAGTCTAGCTAGCTGAACAATTGGCCTCAAAGTAAAGAGATATGAAATTCTCTCTTCCTGTTCAGTTTTCTGCTTTCTATTGCCCTCTATTCACCACACACAAGCTTTATGTTGTTAAATTCTATATCTACGGTCCAGGTTGTAGGATAGCATCCCTGCATTAACGCGTAGATGGGAACACTTCAAAGCAACACAGGACACACTGCTACCCACAATCCTTATTGCTTGCATAAGATACAAGAGCCCAGAAGCTTGGAATAGCTAAAATACAATTCACAAACCACAAGAAAACTCAAGAAGAAGGAAGACCAAAGTATGAATTCTTCATTCCTTCTTAATACCCATGGAAGGAGTGGAAGAGACAAAGTATGGAGCCGAGACTGAAGGAAGGACAATCCAGAGACTGCTCCACCTGGGAATCCTTCCCATATTCATTCATCAAACCCAGACACTATTGTGGATGCCAGAAAGTGCTGGCTTACAGGAGCTTGATATAGCTATCTCCTGAGAGGCTCTGCCAGTGCCTGACTAATACAGAAGTAGAGGCTCACAGCCATCCATTGGACTGAGCACAGGGTCCCCAATGAAGGAGCTAGAGAAAAGACCCAAGGAGCTGAAGGGTTTGTAGCCCCATAGAATGAACAACAATATGAACTAACTAGTACCCTCAGAACTCCCAGGGACTAAACCACCAACCAAAGAGTACACATGGTGGGACTCATGGCTCCAGCAGCATATGTATAGCAGAGGATGGCCTAGTCGGTCATCAATGGGAGGAGAGGCCCTTGGCCCTGTGAAGGTTCTATGCCCCAGTGTAGGGGAATGACAGGACTGGGAAGTGGGAGAGGTTGGGGTAGTGAGCAGGGGAAGGGGGAGAGAACAGGGTTTTTATTTTCCTTTCTTTTTCTTTCTTTTTTTTTTTTTTCAAATGGGAAAACGGGAAAGGAGATATCATTTGACATGTAAATAAAGAAAATATCTAATAAAAAAAGAGAGAGAGAGAAAGATACAAGAGCTCATTTTCAGAATCCTTATTCCAGGCTAATTTATTGAGAAGAATTTCATATTTACAGATGGCTCGTAGATAGAGTGAGTGTGAAATTCATCAGAAAATTTGAAATCACAATTTTTTAACCAAATTGATTTCTAACACTTCCCTATTTAAATCCAATTGATCATCATTATTATTAAGTTTGAAATTTGAAAGCATTTGAATCAACTGGAAATTCTATATTAAATTACTTGTCTTGTTGCTATGACAAAAGCAACTTAATGAAAGACTGGATTATTTTGGCTCATAGTGCCAGGGTATCATTCATCATCACCAGTCAAGGAGGTCCTGAAGGCAGAACATCAAGGCAGTGTGTCCCATTATATCTGAAGTCAGGAAGTGAAGAACAGTGGATCTCACCTCACTTTTTCTCTTTTATTCAGTCCAGGAGCAATGGAACAGTCTCATTTACAGTTGAAGCAGGCCTTCTCCCTCTCAGTAGTCTAGATAACCCCGCAGGCCTTTCAAAAAGCTTTTCTCCTGAATGAGTAGGGACCCTAACCAGTTGACAATCAAGGGTAACCTTACTCTCCTCCAAATAGTAAAGTCATCTATGTCTAGATTATTTCCTTACAAGATCTTTTAGATGAATTACAAGGTGATGGAAGCAACGTAATATTTATTGAACATGATTCTATGTATAGGGTACTTTTCTTACATATATTCTTATGTCTGCATTTTTCGTTTAGTTTTTGTATTGTTTATTTATTTTGTTGTTGTTGTTGTGTTGTTTTGACAACATGTATAACTCTGGAGAAGAGTTCTAAGGGAAACAGATGGAGACTCAGATTGGTGAGTTTAAGGGAAACATACTTAAGGCATGATCCTCCAGTGCAATGCTTAAGAATTGACTCCTCTTTGGGATTTTGCTTCTGTCCCTTTACTGACTAGATAGTAAACTATGAAAAGGAAGAGAAAGTGGCACTTCAGTGGAGAAGCAGTGTTGCACAATGAAGGTTTCATGGCTACCATGTGCCTTTCTTCTTATCAGTGGTTATCCTTTTTTTTATTATTAGATATTTTCTTTATTTACATGCCATATGATTTCTCCTTTCACAGTTTCCCCTCCAAAAAACAAGCAAACAAACAAAACCGACAAAAACAAACCCCTGCTCCCTCCCTCCTCCCCCCTCCCCATGCCTGCCACCCCACCCTCTCCCACTTATTGGCCCTGGCATTCCCCACACTTGGGCACTGAACCTTCACAGGGCCAAGGACCTCTCCTCCCATTGATGATCTACTTTGCAATCCTCTACTATACACATGCTGCCAGAACAATCAGTCCCACCATGTATAGTCCTTGGTTGGTAATTGAGTCCCTGGGAGCTCTGAGGGTACTAGTTAGTTCATATTGTTGTTCATCCTAAAGGACTGCAAACCTCCATTGGCCCTTTCTCTGACTCCTTCATTGGGGACCCCGTACTCAGTTCAATGGATAGCTGTGAGCCTCTACATCTGTATTAGTCAAGTACTGTCAGAGCCTCTCAGGAGATAGCTACATTAGGCTGACTTGTCCTTCCTTCAGTCTCTGTTCCATAGTTAGTCTCTGCAATTCTTTCCATGGGCATTTTGTTCCCTCTTTTAAGAAGGAATTGAATGCCCACATTTTGTTCTTCCTTCTTCTTGAGTTTCTTGTTGTTTGTAGGTTGTTCTTCCTGTATTCCGAACTTCTGGGCTAATAACCACTTATCAGAGAATGCATACCATGTGTATTCTTTTGTGATTGTGTTACCTCACTCAGGATGATATTCTCCAGATCCATCCATTTCCCTAAGAATTAGGGAATAGCTGAGTAGTACTCCATTGTGTAGATGTACCACAATTTCTGTATCCAGTCCTCTGTTGAGGGACATCTGGGTTGTTTCCAGTTTCTGGCTATTATAAATAAGGCTGCTATGAACATGGTGGAGCATGTGTCCTTATTACATGTTGGAGTATTTTCTAGGTATATGCCCAGGAGTCGGTGGTTATCCTTAAGAAAGGTTCAGGGACATTACCTATAACACTAGGTAGCATGATTGTTTGCTCAGTGAACATGTGCACTTAGAAATGTGAAATAATAGGCTCGTATAAGATACACTATCAGGAGCTGGTAGTGCAGATGCAGGGGGATGGAGCAGTGATTAGGGAAAAGTAGTTTTGATTCTTTTAAAAAGATTGTCTCATGCATATTGGATTTGGCAATGTGAAAGAAAATGTGATTCCCAGGCACCCAAAGCAGCAAGACAGTCTAGTTGATCGGCTCATTAAAGCAGCTGGAAACATCTGCTTAACTTGTTCATAAAACTAAAATTCAGAGACTTTGTGTTAGTTATTTATAGTGAGAGCAACAGACAGACAGACACACACACACACACACACACACACACAGGCTTGTACCTTCATACACACATTTATACATAACTCTACACACATATATACAAACATACCAAAACATATACACAGATTCTTCCCCTCATATACACATATACATACAAGATAAACAAACATTGATAGACAGGTACATACTTTTGCACATATACATATATGCACATATATGCACACATACACACCTATACTCACATATACACATTACATGAAAATCCATACTTACACACACATGTGCACACAAACATACCTACATGCACATACCCCTATACATACATATACTCATACACACATTAACATACAGATACATACTTGTGCTTACATAAACACATATATGTACACATGTAGACATGCAGCCACATACACACATATGCTCATATACATACACATA
>JADRCC010578902.1:0-11801 GCA_019843855.1 Hylomyscus alleni
GGGGTTAACCAGGAAGGTAGATATCATTTGAAATGTAAACAAATAAATGATAAATTTTAAAAAAGGAGGGCCTTACCACTGAGGTATAGAGAGTAAACAATAGTCTTAACAATAGCCTGTGACATTTGGTGGTTCCCATGGGGACCCTTAGGCCAGCAATTCATAAAGATGTGACCCATTCCTGGGAATGGAGGTTTTACATGGTAGCCTAAAATGTCTGATCGGGGTATTATCTCCCCTATTATTTGGTGACTTTATTTAGATTTCGTATATGTATATACTTAAGAAGCTCTTATAGTATTTGGTTACCATATGATTTTTTTGTCTTGTAAAGATCGGTTTTTAGTACCTTGTCCAGATAGTAAAACATGAGCGAAATTTAGAAGTGAATGTGTTGTTGGAGAGAAAGACATATATTGAACATCGCTGTCAAATATTCAACACTTACATTGATGTCAGTTTATTATTTAACTCCATGTACAAAACTCTGTACTAGGCTGACTCTGGAAACATAGAAAGGAGCTCTCCTCTATATTAAGAATGACAAGCACCTGCCATCTTCCAGAAATTCTCATCCATTTATCATTTGTGATTTTGAAGATGAAAACTATATTAGAACCTCTTCTTAGTGGAACTTTTTGCCCTCTTGGAAGTAATTTAGCACCAGAAATTGCCTATTGCAAATTCAGTTTAAACAACAACAACAATAGAAGTCAAACCAGAAAACATGAGCTTCTGAAAGACACAAGTCATAGTAAACACAATACCAACACATGTGGCACAAGAGAAAAGGCCTTTTGAGTTGGTAAATCCCTAAGGGAAAAGCATTCTAACAGTAATGGCTGTTGTTCATTAAACCTGTGCTAGGTACTCTGTGTACTGTGAGCACTTCATATGTTACTTGTATTGACTTCAATCCCACATAGTAGGATTTGTTTCCATCTGACAAATGAAGAAGCCACAACAGAGAGATACTGGGCAATGAGCACAAGATCACAGAGCTGATAGTCTAGACAGAAGTCAAACCTAGGTCAAATGAAGCTGATAGAAGGACTCATGTCTCAAGACATTGGGGCAGATGTTAACACTGATAATTTAAATTGAATGATTATTCTTCCTTTAAATAAAATCTAGTTTTAGGGGCTGGAGCAACTTGACTTTAAAATTGGTAATTGTTACAGTCATCCTAGATGCCCCGGCTACCCTAGGTGAAGGACTGTTAGACAAACAGTCACCAAAACTGTTGTCAATTACAATTTTAAACATTCCATGAATTCCTTGAGGAAGGAACTCTGCAGCTTGCTACCAAATTACAGCTATGGCTCCAGAGGGCACTACACCACCTACAGCTTCCAACAGCTTCAGCCCTAGAAGATGCAACCAGGCCAGAGTGGAGAGTATTTCTCCTGGTAACCTAGCAGAAGATCTATGATTGATGCAAACTGTCCATTTACATAAAGGACTGCCATGATCAGTGCAAACACTTCTGCCCTTCCCCCCCCCACCATTGTCTAACAATATGATCAGGTGATTCTCTTCAATAGGAAGGTCAGTCAAAAGACTGACCTGTGCTACCTTCTGGTGCTGCACCATCAGACCAAATAAAGGATTCTCTTGGAGCAATCTTTCCTTGCCTACTTTTAAGGTTTATGTATGCCTTGCTATATGGCCTGCACTGGCTTGGAACTTATCATGTAGCCCAGGCTTTTAAGGAAATCTCAAACTGTTCTTTCTTAGGTCTTGCTTTTCAGTTCCAAGAATTGGACTCGGGGCCTTGTACACGCTAGTTATCACTAAGCTATAGTCCTGGCCTCTTGTCTGCTTTTGGTCTTTATCATTAGTAGTAGCGCTGGCTGAACTGGTAGCATAGGAGAGTTCCAGCAGTGGCAGAGTTAGCAGTAGTGAAGAAGATGAAGACAGAAAGAAGAAAGGATAATAGAAAGAAAGAAAAGCATGAAAGAAAAGAGGAGGGGAGGGACAAGGGGGGATAGATAGGGAGCCAAGGCTTATAAAGACAGAAGACTATAAAGAGCTGGGGAAGAGAAAGTGTAACTCATGGTCAGGGGAGTTGACAAACCTTACAGGGTGAAAGGTCATCTGCATCCTAGCCTAAGAATTATAGTGCTGGCTGCTAGCTGAGCTGTGAAGCTGAGAGTGCAGTCCTAGCATCTATAACACTTGTCACTGTAAGAATGAAAAATCTAGTGTCTGCGGGCTAGACGAGAACTGTCACACACCAGAAGGTGCTGCTATCTGTGACTCCTATCTCTCACTACTAATGGAAGCTGAAATATCATTAACTTTTAAGTGTTGAAACTGCTTGAACATAAAGCCCAAAGTGATAGCCTTTAAACTAAGTGCCTAGAGCCACATGTATCTGGTTCCCGAACTGCGGAGCTCCTGGTTTTAGAGCTTACAGTTTACTATTAGGAAGCCTCTGGGGTGTGAGCACTTGTAGGCCAGGACTAGAAGACCTTGTTTGTATTCCATAATTCTTACATAGTAACATAAAAAGATCCAAGATATTTGATTGGTCACAGATCCATGCTAAGGATTTCTTTGCAAGCCAGCAGCCTAAATATTTACAAGACTGTAGAATCAGAGTGGCGGTAGCCAAGGTCCAAGAGAAAGAGTCTCCATATCTAATCTAAAATCCAACTCACTGAGTTCAAGTGACATACTTCTCGTAGAACCAGAAATCAATAGTCTTCAGCTGATAGAAAAGCAGAGTATGCTTTCCTGAAGTTAAATGACCATGTTTTGAAATCACCAATCTATTGTTTTAATAGATTCCCTGGACTGAGGGTAATGGCAGTCCCTTGACAACTGATAAACTTGTGGAAATATCAATTCCAATTATCACTTGTGCAACTCACATGGCCTAGAATTTTCTGCTTCTTGTTCCTTCTGTGTCACTGCACCATCTTCACTTGAATTCTTTCAAAATTGTATTTATTAGTGAGAGTGTTTCCTCTTAACATCCTTTTGTCAATATTAGCAATGGCATTTGCACATTTAGCCCATAAAAACTGGGTATCCACAATCGCAGTCATCCCAAGGACCCAAGAACTCATTTATCAAGACTTCATTTTTTTGAAAGTTCTTTTCAAGTTTCATCTGTTGACATTGATCCTGAGTATAGTTACTCATAAAAAATCTTTATGAATACAATTTATGAGTTAATTTTAACACTATTTCACAGATGGACTCATGAAGTATATGATCCGCAGTAGTGAAGATTTCCATTTGATCCCATGAAGATTCATTTATATTTTTTTTATTCCTGTTCTGTTTTCCCAGCAGCATGAAGGCTCAAATATAAATGAAATGAAAAGTATCTTTCACATTAACAATTTTGTATTGACTTCTAGGAGCAGAACTATAGATCTTTCTAAAGCAGAGTGTTGGATAAACAAACCTCCTGGGGGAAAATGAAGAAATTGTTTATGTCTACCTACAACAATTACACTCTGATGGGTATATTTCTCCAATGTTTACAATAAATGTGTTCTATATTATAGTGCTCATTCCATAGCTAGTATGTTTTTAAAGAGAAAAGCAGAAACAGTTTTTAACCAAGAGATATCTTAAAAGATATTTTCATTTTAGCATTCAAAAATGACTACCTACAGGCTAAATTCTATTCTACATAAAGATTTAGGAAAAGAATGTATTAATTTTTTTTAAAAAAAAAAAAAAGTTGGATTTTTCCTTCTAACTTCTTACCCACACTCAGTCCCCACCTTACCACGACAAGGCTAAGCCGAAGTCTGCTTGAAGTAGTTTACACATACTTCTAGTTTTAGTGTTCTAGTTTGTGTTACTTGCGTGATTTAAGTCTTTTAACTTAAGATAAAACCCTGCTCTTGTATAATTGTTTCATTGTAAGATAATCTGAGAGTCTGAGAGACTAGGAGAACAAGTAATATTACATGTTCACAAGGCTTGAACAGGGACTATGTTCCAAGTCTCCTAACCTAAGCCATACCACCTATTTTCTTACTGTAAATTTTGCTCCTAAGAGTATCTTTGGAAGACACTGATGTATATTTGTTTAGCACCCCACTGAGGATAATGAATATATAGTATTGAACCTTGCTCTTGCCAAAGAGAAATTAACAGCAGTCTCATTTACTGATCCCAGTGGAATGCTTTATCACCTATAGATCTGTCACCAGAAAGAAATACTGTGAGGAATGCCTGGGATAAAATGTGATGCCATATTGCACTGACTTCTGTCTGACACCTACAGTAGAAATTCTGCAACCCTCTAAACACTCATGTTAATGCTAAGATCAGGAAATGGAGCATGATCATAAAAGAGGCCAAAGGTAAAAAGGCTAAGAAACATCTCCTGTGGTAGGCAGTCAATATGGTGCCTATTATCTTTTGGTATTTTTGCCTTTCACTTGCCTCCTGGGTGGGGATTACACTTAACTCTCTTTTTTAATGGCTACAACATGGAAAAATGATAGCAGGTCACTTGGAAAGACTAGATTATAAGACATGGCAGTTGCTACCATGGGGCATTCCTGCTTGATCTTGGGTTTCTTGACTATGAGAAACCAATGGTTATGAGTTGTAAAGCACTCCTGTGAATAAGACCCCGTGGTGAAAGATGGAACCTTGCCAGTAACCACAGGAGTGAGCTGAAAGCAGAGTCTTCTCTAGATGAGACCACAATTCCAGCCAAGAGCTTGACTGTAGCCTCAAAATGAATCTTCAACAAAAAGCATCCAGATAAGTTATTACTAGTTTCCTGATACCCTAGAAACAGTGAAATAATAAATGGTTGCTGTTTAAAGCCATAAATGTTATATACCAGCAGTCAAATATTATCATATCCTTAACTATAGACAAAGATAAAAGATTCCTGCAGTCCTCATATGTGTTAAGCCTCTTAGATTTATTTATAATCTATTTTGCAAAAAGATGTGTGCATATGTACACACATATATTCATGTATTATCAAAGGTGTACATTGAATACTGATTTAAAGCACAAAGTTAGAAGTAACAGAATTGTGTTCTAATTCTGACTGCTATTGACTAAGTGGTTTTTAGGGGAAATTTTAATTTTTTCATCTACAAGATGGACTAACTTCCTTACTTCATTCTACAAGTGACTTTATATCTTTGAAAATACCTGGGATCTCTGTTGGGCTCCAGCCTTCCTTGTGGTAGGGTAATCTAGAAAGAGAGAGGGTACATGGGATGGAAAGCCTTGAAGGACAAACTGAAAAATTCTGATGAGTGGAGGAATGAAAAAGTTGATAATTCTCAAGTTCTCATCATAGAAATGAAGAGAAAATGGAAACTATAAAAAGGTGTTTGCCTGACTCCCAGGGGATGACACATAAAATACAATCAAAAGAGTGGGTCTTCACACTCTTATCAAAGGGTGGATGGAAAATAAGCACAGTTCAAGGTAAGGGGTCCAGATATGAAGAAACATGTGTGCAAACTGGAGTAGCAGCAGGTGAAATGAAAAAGAAGCCAACAGAGTTGATGACATGAGCCAAGGTAGAAAGGGGTCATCAAAACCGGAAAAGTAACTAGGTATACATATGTGTGTTGTTAAGCTTTGCAGAAGGGGAAAATGAATCCTGAGCAAGGAGTGAACAGAAGGTCTAGACCAAGGAGATTTGGTTGGTAGTCGGGACAGAAATGGGATCCTAGTGAGGATTCAGTTGGACTAACAGGGTTTGGTAACACAAAAAGACTGAAATATAATTATAGAATTAAAAGGAATCAATTATGAGGTTAACTTTTCAAACTAAATGCCTTAGAATACAACAGAGAGTACTAGGGGCATGCGTCTTCAGGCCATGCGGCATTGAGTCAAGTCTTAAAAACATCTTGCTTTCATGTACTACAAGAGACAAGGAACATTTTTCTTTAAATCCTAGAAAATATAGTCAAAATTCAGTGCATAGGCTTGACTATGTTCCAACAAATCCTTGCTTATGCATACAGATATCTACCCTGCAAACAATTATTTACAAATTCCTAAAGCAAAATACTTCATATTTCTACTTTATTAATGATACACTTATTGAATCAGGTTTTACTGATAATATCACAGAAAACTTATTGAATCATGTACATGGTGCTTACGGTGTATCAGACACACTGTTAAGCATTTTAACACATCCTGAAGTAGGTCAGTGTATCTCCTTTAATAGGTGAAGCGTATCACAAAGATGTGCTTAATGTCAACGATTAAAAACCCAGCTAAGCTTTGGAAAGTAGTAAAGGGTTTATCTTTGGAGTAGGATTCTGTACTAGAGATTCAGAAAAGCCTTTCTCCCAAAAATCATGTAGATGCTCTATGTAAGCATAACAAGCCTGTTTTAGAAGATACCTCTGAACACACGAAAAACAAGAAAAATTTTCACAGACCAAATTGAGCCCTAAGATGTAAAAGAACTGTAAGTAACATATCAATGTAGACGAAGAAGGACCATGAGGCCTCAACCCTACACACACACACACACACACACACACACACACACACACACAAAATCTACAGGCAACTAAGACATGCTGAGAGTGGGAGAAATGGTCCTCGAAGACCATCTTAAATTGCTTATCAAATACCAAATGGTCATCCCTGGAAATGTATACAAGTAATATTATATTGACAGAGCAGATTGTATCTCAGACAAATGTAGACGCCCACAGCCAAACAGTGGATAGAACTTGGGGACTCTTATGGAAGAATAGGAAAAAGGATTGCAGTCATCAAAGGGGATAGGAACTCCATAGGAAGACCAAAAGAGTCTACCAACCTGCATCCTTGGGGCACTCAGAAACTGAATTATCAACCAAAGAACATAGACCTAGGTTTCTATGCACCTATGTAGCCAATGTGTAGTTTGGTCTTTGTGCCACTCCCGAGCTATTGCCTGTATGTGGCATATGTTCTTCTAGCTGGGCTACCTTCTCTGGCTTCAGTGGGAGAGGAAGCGCCTAGCTTCACAGAGACCTGATGTGCCAGAGTAGAGGCATACCTGGGGGCCTCACTCACTCAGAGGAGAAGGGGAGGGGGAGATGGGGGAAGGATTGTGGGAGGGAGTAACTGGGAGGGGGAAGTGGATGAGATGTAAAATGAATCAGTTAAAAAGTGAATAAAAAATAAAATTAGTGGGTTGGTGGGAGGGGGAGCATCTCAAAGGAGGTTGGGGGGGGGGGAAATGGGAGGGGGGCATTCCAGAGGGGAAACCAGGAAAGGGGATAACATTTTAAATGTAAATACATAAAATATTCAATAAATAAATAAATAAAATTTAAAAAGTGTATATATGCATATTTCTATACATATATGCATATAACATCAATTAATAAAAAAGAGAGGGTACACAAATTTGAAAGAAAACAAGGAATAAATGAAAGAGTTTAGAGGTAGGAAAGGGAATGGGAAATGCTATAATTATAATCTCAAAAATAAAATAAATTATCAAAAAATAAAATGGTAAATAAAAACAGAGGTTGTGGCTTGTCTGCAAGTGAGTTGTTAAAAACAAAGAAACAAACAAAGCAAAAAACAAAAAAAAAAACAAAAAAACAAAAACAAAAAAACAAGGCTGTTGGTCACAGAGAGATGGCATCACAGGCTAATGGTGATGGGGCTCTCCATAACTCAATGAAAAGTCATATCATGAAAAGGAAATACACATTTCAGTCAGAGAATAAAAAAAAAAATCTGTCTGTGCTTTGTAGCTTCTAGCAGACCCTGTGTCATGGAGGGCTGTTCCTTTACCTCTGGCTGTGCTCTGTGTTGAGACCAGTATTGACCTGACCACACTCTCCTTCCTATGCTCGTGGATTCATATATGTCTTTTTCAATTATTTTATTCAACTCTAGTTTCATGTTCATAATTTATAGAACCTTAGACAAATCAATTCTTTTATTTCCTGTGGTGCTAAAGAGAGAACCTAAGGCCTTATATACGTTAGTCAAGCACTTGGCCATTGGCTATCCCCTCAGCCCAGGACTACATTTCATTTTTCAAAAGGAGATGAACTTTGAAAAATTAATTACTGTCCTTAGAGAAATTAGAGATATGCAAATGCTAAAGGAAGCATTACAGATGGTTATAGAAAAAGAACAATTAGAAAGAAATACAAAAGAATTTGAAACCCAATTAAATCCACTGTGTCTCTCCACAAATATATAGTTAGCTATGCATCAAAGAGCCTGCAACAAAGTAGTTAGGCATATATCACAGGAAGGGTACAACAGACTAAAAATATTTGACAAAAGAGAACTAAGTCTCAACTCATGCTTGTTGAAATTCAAACTAAAAGAATTAAGAGAGGATAAACTCAAAAGACTCAGAAGTAGTCTAAGAGGAATGACAGGAAGTAAGACTAGGAAAACAGGGACGATGACTGGAAGCACTTTTAGAGAAGAAAATCTATAGAAGCGAAAACTTAGAAATTTCTAAATTAAATTAAATTAAATTAAATTAAATTATCTCAGCAGGGTATATGACAAAATGATATCCCCACACAAAGGCTGCAGCACTGCAGAGCACAACAGATAAAGATATAGACTGTAAAGGTGTTCTGAGAGAAAAAAGTAAAATTTACCTGCAGTCTAAGAATAATTCAACTGAGCTTCAAGTTCTGCAGCAACACAGAAGGCAGGAGAATTATATTTTTAAAGTTGTGAAGGAAAATACTTCAACATGGGGTTCTATAGAAGGTGAAGAGAAAAGGGAAAATTAACACATTTCCAATATTAAACCTGCCATAATTTCAACCTTTACTTTTTCATATAGTACATGGATATACTATAGTAACATACATAACATATGTAAAATAACACAATCTGAGAAAGACGTTCCAAATAAAATATAAATAAAATGCCCTATTAATTCTTAAGTCCACAGAAATACATGTCAATGAGAACATCAATATGGACTGACCAACGCCCTCAGAGCTCCCAAAGATTCAACCACCAACCAAGGAGTACACATGGTGGGACTGATTGTTCTAGCAGCATTTGTATAGTGGAGGATTGCAAAGTCGGTCATCAAAGGGAGGAGAGGCCCTTGGCACTGTGGGGGTTCTGTGCCCCAGTGTAGGGGAATGACAAGACCGATAAGTGGGAAAGGGTAGGGTGGCAGGCATGGGGAGGGGGGAGGCAGCAGGGGTTTGTTCTTGTTGTTTTTGTTTGTTCATTAAAAATAAAAAAAAATAAATGGGTACTCTTGAGAGAGTTTACAAAAAAAAAAAAGAAATACATGTCAATGAAGGGCACAGGATACATATAAACAGAGTGATAAAACTGTGAAGCACTTAAAGCAATATTCAGTGGGAATAGTACGGTGGGAAAACTTCCCCCTAGTCTTAGATGAGAAGCGCTAACACAAAAGATGAAAAGCGTTACCAGAAAGACGTCGTAAAACTAGTCTACAAATGCAGTCCAATCAATAATGGGAGAAGAATCCCTCAGCCACATATTAGAAGGTACTTTTAATCAGATAGGGATGACAATGTGTAGGAATATCAAATAATCCAGTCCTTTAATTCAAGGATATGTTAGCTGCTTCTGTGTTGTTTTGACTTGACAAAGAGCTTGAGAAAAAAAAAAAAAAAAAGCTTGTTTTTGCTCACAATTTCAAGAGCTTTTGATCTACGATGGTGAGGACGGCACAGTGGAGTGGAAGGTGCTCCGGAATGGACACGAGAGTAGAAGGCAACGGCAGTTGGCACTTGGCGGCAGGCAGGAAGCAGAAGACCTGGTAACTTTCAAAGGTCTGCCCCTAGAAACCTGCTTCTATGACAGTCAGGTCTCAGTTCCTAAATGCCCTAGTGACCTCAAATTTTGAACCACAAGCTGGCAACCAGACATTCAAAACATTTCAGTTTCCAACCATTGCAAGGCGATAGTATAACTTTATTGACCTGCTGTTTTTAGAAAATAAAACTCTGCAATCGTTATGTGTAGAAATCCCACCCTTGGAGGGGTAACTCATCTACAAATGCTTGTCTTTGAACTACAAATGAGTGATGTGTGTAAAGATGCTTTCTGGGGGTTAATTTGAAAGAGCTAAAACTGAATGCAATGTAAACAGCCACTCACAAAGCAATGGTAGAATAATGAATCACGATACACACATACCATATATATGCACTCATATACACAGGGCAGCAACCATGAAGAATGAGACGAAGCTGCTCCTGTCAATCTGCAGAGCTGTTATAAAATATTGGTGTGCCCGGATTGTGGAACAGGGGAAGAAAGGAGGCCTCTGTAATCAGACCTCCGGGCCTCCAATCCCAGGCTGATAAGTTTGAGGACTCTACAAACCACATGACACCATGAATAACAATTAAAGACATCTCAAAAACATCTATGTGTGCCAATTAATCTGAAGCAACCTTGACTTCCTTATCTTTCCTTCCCAATTTTTCCTTAAGCCTTTTCACTTCCTTTCAGATCTCCCAATATCAAGACCCTTACTGTTGGAAAATTCAACACAGGAGACAATGGACAAACAGTATTATAGCTACGTGATTCCCTAAAATGAAATATGGTTTCAAATATGTGCAGAGGAAACTGTTTTCCAAACATGCTACATTGTTCTTTTGGTAATTTCATTGTGGTGACAGGTCAGTCAGGCTATAATTGGTTTTCATTAGCCTTTCTGCAGCTGCAAGATTCTTTACCTACACGCTGTCAAAAAAGCAGGAAGGGAGGGAAGAGGAAGGGGGAGGGGGCTGGTTCATTTTTCCACCTTTTTAAAATGCCAGATAAATTGTTTTCAACCTGTCTTACAAGCAAATGCCCCACTTTCAGTATAAATGGGGGGAAATATGTCACCATGACAGCTTAAAGAAAAATAGCTGATCTCTTCCGCAGAGCACAATGAATTCAATTCTGTCTTTTAGGCAATGGTGTTTGGCTTCCAAGACCCAAAAGGAAGAAAAAATTGCCTGTAGCCCCTTTTCCAGATCCTCTCAGTAAAACATTATTTGGGAGATTCTAAGAAACTAAGGAAGGCTTATGCAAATTAGACAAACACATTTAATGATACAAGCTTTTGAATTAGTAGGCAGACAGGGACTGTGCTGTGCATTCTACAATGCAAGATTCACAGTACAATTCCATCCTGTAAAATAATAATATACTTATTTAAGTTTTATTCAAACCATGATTATCAAGTATAAACTCTTCAGCCACACTGAGTCACTTTATGAACTCCAGGCTCTGAGAAGCACTGTCCCACCCAGCAGTCTGAAGCCAAAGCAGAATGTATGCCTGCAAGCTTAAGAGATGAATTTGGATTCCCAGCCCCCATGTAAAAAGTTAAGCACTGTGTGTCCCTATAACCCCAGCACAATTTCCAAAGAGAACAGCTGGATCTCCAGTTTATTGGACAGCCAGTCTAACAAAATAGGTGAGCTCAAGTATGATGAGAGATCCTGTCTCACAAAATAAGATGGAGGGAGAGTGAAATCGCTCAACATAAGCTGTTACGAAGCCTAGTGACCTAGGCTCAACTCTCAGGAACTACACTGTAGAAGAAAACCAACTCCTGTAAGTCATCTTCTGACCTTCACATAAGTAGCATGGGATAAGCACTCCTATTATTGCTCCATTAAGTAAATAATTGTAAAAGGAAATGAAAGCTAAGATGGAAAACAATCTAGGAATATATCCAACACCGACCTCTGACCTATAGACACACATGCAGGTGCAGGACATGTGCACTATCCTACATAAATATATACATATAACACACTCTCTCTCTCTCTCTCTCTCTCTCTCTCTCTCTCTCTCTCTCTCTC
>JADRCC010578903.1:8593-24857 GCA_019843855.1 Hylomyscus alleni
CACACACACACACACACACACACACACACACACACACACACACACACTAGATTCTCTTTTCAACAGTTCTCCATGTCTCTGATTTGATGGCCATGTATTGACTTGATTTTACCCTGCCAATTCTGATAATTCCTTTTCAGCTAACTTAATTGCCTTCATTAATTTATGTATCTGATTTTGTGCTAGGGATTAAATTGGGCCCCCAGGCATGCTAGGCAAGCACTATACCACTCCCAGGTCTTGTACTTTGAATATGAGTATCTTCAAGCTTCATTTCCCCAGTATTTGCCCTTCTTGTCTGTCTGAGAGAGTGCACCTGCTACTGTTTGATCAAATGCTTTGACCTGCTCAGGATTCACAGTGATGCCAAGGCTTAGGGAAGATAGTCTTGTCATGCTCAGTCTATTTTGTGTAAGTCTTGAAGTTAACATCTCTCTTAAAAGAGAGTCATTTCCTACAGAGGAAAGAATTTTCTACTGATATTTTCCTCATAGACAAAGTATAAGAAAACTAAATAACAGGAGTCTAGTTTCTAAAATAAATTTGTTTCTCTATTTTCTAGTTGAATCACACGCTGGAAAATAGCCCTTTCTGGTTTGAGTACTCTCTTCCAGGATCTATATTTTCTTTGGGAATTGACTGCTTACACTCTCAGCTGGTATCAGGAATATCCACTCCCTTTGGAATTCCAGGCTCCAGCTCTTACCCACAATGTTTGTCAGTATTCTGTTCTATATGTAATATGGCCTGAGGTGCTACACAGGAAACACTCTACCAGGCATCCACAAAGGATAAATGAAGAGCAGCTGGAATCAAAACATATTGCAGAGCCTAGACCTACAACAGGGGGAAGTGTACCTGTTACACTTGCTATCTGTTGGGGGCATGGAGAGTCTCAGTTCTTCACTCTTTCTTGATTGAATTCTTTTGAATATGATTTTGCAACATCTCCCATTAAGAAGTTAGTATGTTTCCCAGCCTTTGGCTTGGGTTCATTCATGAGTCTTCTTTGGCTCCAACAATATTTAATGATTACTAGCTTGCATTTCCAGCACTACTCTGAGAAGAACATGCTCACAGGTCCAAAGAGGAAGAAGGTCATTAAAGTCTAACCCAAGGTCCTCAGCCAGTGACAGCATAGCGTAGTCAGTCCCCACCTAACTTCTGGATATGCAGACAAACTCAAGCAAAGATTTGTATGGTTGGGAATGTAGCTTATAGTAAAGCACTTGCTTAGCATGTGTGGAAACTCTGGTTTTATTCCTAGCCTCATACATACAAACACATATTCATAAAAAAAAAAAGATACCCAGAAATTCAGCTGCACTAGAAGATTTTAAAATAAATTGTTATTACGACATTAAGTGCATTGGAATGATTCATTATAATTATCAATAAGCGAGTTAACCTGCAACTAAATATGTAATTAAACATTCTATTGTCTCAAGGGAAAGGGGGAATTTCTGGAAACTGGGGTTGTGAATGCTGCTCCTTAATTATAAAGGTTCCTTCCCATAAAAAGAAACAATGAGAGGGACAGAGAGACAGAGAGACAGAGAAAAAGAGAGGGAGAAAATTCAATGAGATTTTTTTTTTTTTTTTACCGATAGTGGCTTCCTAAGGTCAACGTCTTCAGCTTTTAGTAGTTGACGCAAGGTGTCTTCCACCAAGTGACTTCGTTTGACTTGCAGTATAAAGAATGGTGGGGATGTCATCTTTTCTGGAGATGCCCTGGCTTCAGACTTTTAGAAAAAGAAATTTTTTTAACTGGTTATCTTTTGGACCTTTAATACCCTCAGTGAATGGTGGAGCAGGCCTACAATCCTGGCGTGGAGATTGGAGGATTGAAAATTCCCAGCTGGTTGACATGGCTTAGCGGGCAAACGAGCTTGCTGCCTAGCCTCCTAACATCAACTACCACTCTGGAACCTACATGCTGGAGGGAGAGAACTGACTCAAGCAAGTTGTCCTCTGAATGCCATATGTAGATGGCAGCACATACAAGTACAGGACATAAACATAAAAATATTTTTAGAAAGAAATTCAAGGCCATCTTGGGTATATATACAAGGCTCAAATTCAAGGCTGGCCCGGGGTTACACAGTTCCCCATCATTTTATAAAAAATAATCCTAAAAAATGTTAAGTACTTCTTTATTGTTTGTTCTTTTTGGTCTTGCTCTTGCAAAAGATGCCTCCCACCATGCCTCCCGCTCCCTGCCACCCGCCCAGTCAACCTTCTGAGTGCTGGAATTACAGGCACAACGCATCAGGCTTGATTTATATGCAATAGTTCTAATAAAAATATCTTTTGCATCTTGCTGCCACCACTCTATATACTTATAATTTAAGAAAGGTGTTATTAAATTGTAAGATAATACAATTACAGGATCAAACAAATTGTAGCATCTAGTGTTCACATGCAAAAAATGAGTAACTGGCCATGAACAGTTAAAGTAGTTAAAAATGTCTAGGACCCCTTACTATAATAATCATAATGCTGGCCTCAAACCTGCTAAGAGAACAAACTACCATCAACCTTCAGAAGTCCAGTATTGCATGTAAACTCAGAAATGACTCTAAGTGCTCTGAGGCAGATGAGGGAAACTGATGCCAAGAGGAAGAAGATAAAGGATTCTCTTGAAAACATTCTCTGAGAGGGTTCTCCATGAAAATAATGACCATCCACCTTGGAAGTCTCTAAAACTGTGTGTCAGGGAACCATACTCTCCTGGAGCATTGTTCTGGCCATTTAAAACAGGAGTGTCCTGAGCTTTTTTAAATTGTCAATGTTCCTTCACTACTATAGGCCTTGGTCTTGTTTCTGCTAAACTTCTTTGGATTAGAAATTTAGCACTGGACTTGACTACCCTTGATTTAAACTTTAACATACCTCTGAGCCTTCAGGTCTATCACATGAACAATAAAGCAATGGTTAGGAATCATGAGTCAAGACAGTTCCCTTGGGGTCTGCTTTGCAGTAGCAAGAGTTTGATTAATAGATAACGGGTTTCTAAGGCAGGTGTGTTTGTTTGTACAAGTTTTCTACCATCTTCCATAAGGCATATTCGACTCTGGGCTAGGGAATCCCCTACTCCTTACCCCTGCAACCCCACCCACATACTGAGATATTTATACAATTCTAGCAAATTGTTCTGTTATTCCTTGAGCCACAACAGGCAGAAATTTCTCTTGCCTAGTGAAGAACTAGTTTAAGAATCGCCATCTTAACCTGTAGTCCACATAATCTCCACCTGCTCTCTGTGTATGAGTCTTTCCTTTCTACATTATTGTGTTTGAATTGGTTAGTTAGTTTGAATTAGTCAGGTTAATTTGGAGCTTACAGTTTTGACATTGTACATCAAATCCTTTGGAGAGCAGAGCTGTGAGGTCTGCTTCCCAAGTATGCCCCTGAGAATTACTACTAGAAAGGATCTCTCCTAGTCCTTTTTATATGTAACTTGTAAAAGGTCCTGTATCTTCTCATTAACATGATAGGTTAGACATTTCTATAGAGGAAAATACTACATATGGAAGGAACTGCTTAAAGCAATTTTATGGGGAGGTTACGTTTGGGAAGAAAAAGTTTTACTTCTCCCCTTTGCCAGAATGTCAGGCAGATGAAAACAGGTGGGACAGGGTCAAACTGACATGATGTGGTGATTAAAAGGAGCTAGTTGTTTGCATTCCTTCTAGGCTCCACTCCACAGTTACCTGGGAATAGCCAGGTATGCCTGACTCACTGTAAAAGGGGCTGTTTGCCCCTCCTCTCTCTTTTACTCTCTTATCCTCTCTGTCCCTCCTCTCCCCAATCCCCTTCCCCTTTTTCTTCCTGTGTTCCTGGCTGGCCTCTACCTTTTACTCCTCTCCCTCTCCATCTCTGTCTCCATCTCCCTCTCCCTCTCTTTCCCCATCTCCCTTTTGTTTGTTGTAGCAAACAAAAAAATGTTTGAAAAATCTTTAATATAACGTCAAGGGCAATATTAAATATATATAATTTATATATAATTATACATTAATATAATAATGTTATAATAATTATATATAATATATAGTTATATATAATATATACAATTTTTCCTTAGATGATTAATATAATATGTAGATGTTATATATAAATGTTGTATGCTAGTAATACAACTGTGAGAGAAGAACAAAACAGTCAAAGTAGAAAGTAAGTTCTAAAAATTAGAAATTATGTGTTAGCTATAAGGTATAGATGTCATATTCAGGACTGTGGATTCTGCAGTCTCATTATTTGCATATTGAGCAGTTATGGGTCTCTGTGTTAATTGCTATGTATAATAAGAAGCAGTTTCTTTAATGGAGTTTGAGAAATTCACTAATAATCTATGTTTATAGCAATAAGCCATTAGTAGTTATTTTAATATCATGTCCATTTAGCAGAATAATAGTAGTAGGTTCTCCTCTAAGGTCTCTAACCTACCTAGGCACAAGTACCTTGGCCCTGATAATGGTGCCAAGTATTGGTTTAATCTCATAACATGAGCTTTAAATTGAACCAGAAAATGGTAGGTTATTTCCATACACCCACGCCACTGCTGCAGTAGTTGGCATATTTTGCCAGGACAGTCACTATCTTGCAGAATTCATCTCTAGGTCAGACCGATGATTATTTTTTTTTCTCCTGTGGTAGTGTGCATAGCACCGTCTAGGACCATAAAAGCTTGCCAATAGGAATGAAGCTTCCAAGTCAGTACCTACTTGATCAGGAAATCAAGTATTCTGAGTCAAGTATTCAGTGTCTTCAGTGATAGGGCCTATATCATACCCTTTCCCTGCAGGCTCAGGGAGACCTTCACAGAAGAAGGGGTGGTAAGACTGTAAAATTCAGGAGTGGTGGATGGGCAACACTCATTGGACTAGGGATTAAAAACAGGGTGGAATGGAGAGAAAAGGAACATTAAATTAGGTAGATAGAGAGGTGAGGGTGGATCTGGGAGGAGCTTAATGAGAAGTTAGTATGATCAAAATATATTGTATGGAATTCTCAAAGAATTAACAAAATAATATTCAAATATGTTTATGCTTATAAGTCAAGCTCTGAGAAACTGGACAGACGGGGGAGCACCTTCTCAGAGGCAGGGGGTAGAGGGATGGGGTGAAGAACTTGGGGATGGGGACTGGGAAGAGGGTAACTTTTGGAATGTAAATAAATAAATAATTTATTAAAATTAAATTAAAACATTTAATAAAAAAATAAGTAAGAAAAATAATAAACTGGAAGCAGCATGAGATGACCAGCATACAGAAGAATGAGGGGACCAGCACACAAAGGTGACCAGATTAGCAGATTAAAGGACTGCATCCTGAAAAGAAATTTGAGCTGGCCTTTCCCTTAAAATACTTCAGCAGAAAGAACGGGTAGTAACTGCAAAAATTAACAAAAGTGGTAGACCAACATATGTGGTAAAATGTTTATACTTGAGGGTCTTAGTAAAGGGTATTACTATTTTTACTTTATATATGTTTTAAATTTTTCATTACAAAAAATTGGTTACCCACATTGGCTTGACTATCATTTGACTGAGTCTCCAAAGACTCTTGTGAAACTTTGTCTCTAGTGTGGTCATAACTAACTTTTAAATTGAACCTCCTAGAAGATAATTAGGTCATGGGACACTACCCATGGAAGGGATTACTATGAGCCTCACAGAGTGAATTATTTCCTGTGAGAACAGGTTGTTATAAAGTGAGGCCATCCAATGCAACGGGCCCTTATCACACATGGCAAAGTCTTTTTGTGGTTCTTCTCATGTTTTAATGCTGCTGGTGGGAGACAGGGTAGTGAAGAAAGAAGAACGGGCCCATCAGGATTTCTATATCATGTCAGTAAACATTTGAGTTAAATGAATCTCTTTATAAAGGATATAGCCTCAATTATTTTGGCATAGTAACAGAAAACATACATACCCACAATTTTGCAGCTGAATCACATATCATTAGTTTAATTTTGGATGGCAAATCAAAGACAAATAGAAAATCACTGAAAACAATGATATCTAAGGATTCTGTAGAGAACTAAAAAAAGAAAAAAGAGTCAAACAGTCTTGACAATGAAAAAAATAACATTCATTCCTTTTCTAACTTCATCACTAGCTTTACTGCTAGGATCTTTTGAATCTATTACAATGAAGCACCACCTCTTCCTTCTGTCTGTCTGTCTTTCCTTCTTTGTTTTTGAGGCAAAATGCCATATAGCCTAGGTTGTCCTCAAACTCACTATGTCCCAGAGGATGGCCTTGCTGCTCTTTTTTTTTTTAATTATTTTTAAAATTTTAAATTATTGTATCATTTTAAGTGTATAGGTTTTTATTGTTGCCTGTGTGTCTGTGTACAACATACATGCAGTGTCTGCAATGTCCAAAGATGCGAGAAGATAACTGATCTCCTTGAACTAGAGTTGCAAATGCAGACAGTTTGAACTACCATATGGGGTCTAGGGATGGAACCAGGTTCTTTGGAGGAGCATCCAGTTCTTTTAACCGTAGAACCATCTCTCCAGCCCTGACCTTGCACTTCTGATCCTCTACCCTCCACCAAAGTATAAAGATTATAGGCACTCACTGCCATACCTGGTTTATGCAATAATACAGACCAAGAACTCAGGCCTCCATTTGTTCTAAACAAGTACTCTACCAAATGAGCTACATATCTAGCCCTTAGAGATAATTTTATAAGAAAATAAATTTGTTTTATGAGCAACATGTTTAAGTTTTCAATGGCATGCAATTTAGCAAGTTTAGTATTGTAATAAGGACATTTTCTGATGTAGAGATGACACAGTTGCTAACATGCCCTGCTTTAAGTCGTGAACATTCTTACAAGGTGATATGTTATACTTACCAGATTGCTGTGCCGTAGCAAAATTCTTCCTATCTCTGCATCGAAGTTAAAGATGTCAGAAAGCTCATTTATGATGAAAGCATTTTTTGGAAGTTGACAGTTAGCCTTAAAGAGAATATGACCTCAAATTTCACTTTCTATTAATAAATTATGTAACATGTATAACCTAGATTCGTATGTATATATACATTTGTCAGTGACTGAATAAGTATCTTTTAGACTAGTTGAATTGGATGAGATAAGCTTCACTCAGCATATTTCACTGAAAAATCAAATTCTGTCATTCAAGAATTTTCCATCTGCCAGGTGGTGGTGGTGTACACTTTTAATCCAAGCACTTAGTAGGCAGAGACAGATGGATCTCTGAGAGGCCAGCCTGGGCTACAGAATGCGTTCCAGGACAGCCAAGGCTACACAGAAAATAAAATAAAGGAACAAACAAGCTGAACTCAAACAAATAACAAATAAAAACAACAACAAAAAGGAATTTTCCATCCTCATGGTATCGATCAGTCATTAAAAACAAACCTCTGGCTTCTCCATGGTATCTTTCCTAGTGCCAGTCTCTGGGCATTTGCAGGAGAGTTGGTTTTGTCCCCTTTACTTACAAATACAAATGCTAGTTCTTTGTCAATTTGTATGTACGTTGTCTTGCTTTTTCAATTTCACACATAGATATTTTTGATACTTGAGGAAACACTGTGTGTATCCCAAAATACAATTCATGTAAGGTACTCATGGACATTTTATAAAGATCTCGATAAACTTGTGAAAAATGTTTTAAAAAGTATCTTGGGGGGAGATATCATTCCATGTCAGAGTAAGAATGGAGGTGATGGAGGTCACGGTAAGAACCTTGGGGTAAGGAGTCCTTTAAAGTTAAGGGCAAGCCACAAAGAAGGTGATACATGTACTCTAAGACAGATAGATGGCGACAGAAGAACCACATCTGTCATTCAAGAATTTTCCATCTGCCAGGTGGTGGTGGTGTACACTACATCTTCCAAGAGCAGATAGATGTAAGAGCTCCTGAGACACAGCTCTGAGGCTGCCTGCTCTGACCTCAAGCCAAATTCCTACTAGGCCTTTAAACCAAGACACCTATGACCTCGGGAATAAATTGTTATTGGCTTAGCCAAAAACTTTTTTTAAAAATAATAATTCTGTGTTACCTATGGCTTACTATACAGACAGTAACCAGTGAACATCATCCTAAATACAGATAGTAATATTTTGTGCTTGGGTCCACATAGTTTCCCACAGCTATTCAACCTGAATATTTGGTATCACTTAGGGCAAGCCAATGAGTGTATTAAACTCTGTGTTAAGAGTTTATCTGCAGAAGGCTGGAGAGATGGCTCAGCAGTTAAGAGCACATGCTGCTCTTCTGAGGACCAAGTTCAATTTCTAGCACTACATGATAGTTTACAACTCCAGTTCCAAGGGATCCAGTGCCCTCTTCTGCCCTCCACTGATATTTGTATACAAGTGGTGCACAGACATCCATGCAAGAAAAGCACCCATATATATATATATAAATTAAAAATAAAGGTTTATTTGAAAAAACAAAAGGCTCTTTGCAGATATGGATTGCCCACTTGTAAGTAATCAGAAAGTAGCCACACATCTAGGATATAGTGTCTCATTAGCTATGTATGTAAGGGGTATAACAAAGGTTCCTAGAAGAAACAATGCTCAGAAATCAATTAACTCAGTAGGCATGCATCCACAACTTATCTGTACTACATGCAAAAAGATAAAAGAAAAAATGGTATTATTCTTAAATAATAGGATTGTGTGCACAGAAACTCAAAGGCGGAACCACTATTTAGTATTAATGGGTAAATCTAGCAAGATTTCTACAAAGTAATGCCATCGGTTAGAGATTTAACTTTCAGAAGAAAAGGTAAGGCTGAGGGACATAGTTTAGTTAGTAGTTTGTGCCTAGCATGAACAAAGCCCAGGAGTTAGTTCTTAGTACCTCATACAAATCCAGAGAAAAATAAGCCTGTCATCCCAGCTATTGGGAGACAGAGAGAGGAGCACCAGAGGGTCAAAGTTATTTTCAATTATGTAATGGGCTTGAGGCAGCCAAGGGTGCATGAGGTCCTGGTAGAGAAAGAGAGAGATAATGATAGGAAGACACAAAGAGTCAGAGAGATATTTTACCAAAATTAAAAACTATGACAAGCATCAGAAAAATGCCTATCTTAGCACTTTGGATGCTAAGGCGGGAAGACCAAGTGTTCTGGGCCAGCTATAACTTGATAGCAAAACCCTGGCCTGGACACAAAAACAACAACCAAAAGGCTGTGTGGGACATAGCTTAGTTCTGTGACAGAGTGCTCGCTTTGCATCTGTGAGGTGGAGGTTGCATCTCCAGCACCACAAAAAGAGAGAGAGAGAGAGCAAGAAGAAGGAAGGAAGAAGGGAAGGAAGAAGGGAGGGAAGGAGGGAGGGAAGGAAGGAGGGAGGGGAGGAGGGAGGGAAGGAAGGAAGGAGGGGAGGAGGGAAGGAAGAAGAGAGGGGAGGAGAGAAGGGAAGGAGGAGGGAGGGGAGGCAGTAACAATACTTTCATGCTTCAAAGGACACCACTGAGAAAGTGAAACAGATGCATAGAGTGAAGCAAAATATAATAAAATCATATTAAAAATCTGTATATACTAACATTATGCACATATACACACATATATCATTATAATTCAATAATAAAAACAAAGATAAAATAATTTTAAAATAAGTAAAAAAAAACTTTGAATAAGGTGTATTAGTCAATAACTACATAAAAGGATGTTCAAACTTATTAAGTGTTAGACGACAGGAAAGTGAAAATCAAAACCATAATAAGATATCACTTGTTACCCACTATGGGAACATAACCAAAATAGTAGGTAATAAGTAGCTGTGAAAAATATGGAAATGTAATGTTCATACTTTCTTGACAGGAAAACAAAATTGTGCTGGTCTTTGGGAAGTAAGTTAGTAGCGCCTCACACAACAGAGCTTTCATATGGCTCAGCAATTCTACTCTAAGCTGTGTGCTCAAAAGAAATGAAAACATTGATTTACCCAAAAACCTATACACTGATGCAAATGATCAAGATGGAAATAATCCAAATGTCCATCAGTTGCTGAAAGGATAAAAATATGGCATGTATAGACAATGAATGAAAGAGATTTATTAAACATGTAAAAATGTAAGGACTTAAAGAAGATTTGAGTAAATGAAGAGATGGAGATGAGCAGACTTCAATTTTGTGAAATCATCTATTCTCTTTATAATTACTCTATACACCAACCCAAATCAATGTCAAGTCAGAAACATGGTCAACAACCAAATACATTCTGTATGATAGTGCAGTCTGCACACCTGGGGGACTGAGGAAGTGGCTGGCCTGAGAAAACCCTTTTCTACCATAAATCAAAAATGAGACAAAACAAAAACTCTAATAGACAGAATTTGGAGATAACAAAATAGATTTAAATACATTAAGTCCAACCACCTAAAGAATAAAAACCTTTGCCTATTCTACTACATATCAATATTTGTTTGAATATGTATATTCAAATATACATACTATATATGTATACATATATACATATATATAGTAACTAGGATAGTTTTTCGATTTTGCTTTGTTGGTTTGTGGCAGTCTCATGTAGCTTAGACTGACCTCAAAACTGAAAGAAGATATGTGTGTATAAACATACATATAGACACACAGAGATACACATAAACAGACACAGAAATAAACACACACACACACACAATATCTCTGTCTATATATAGATAGCTAAGGATAAGCTTAAACTTCTGGTTCTTCTACTACCAAATGCAGAAATTATAGGATCCACCACTGTAGCTGGATAGGACAGTTTGATACTGGTAGAGGGTAAATAAACAGGTTAATCAGATTAGTGAACATCTGATTTTCTTTTTTTCCTATATCCTTGTTTATTTTCACATATTATAACTATAATATGTTCACTAGAAGTTTTCTTCCAAGTGAAGAATAAGTATTCAATAAATGAATAAGTAATTAAACATTTTCAATGTTCATCTACAAAGTTAAATTTAGAGCATCTACAAACAATACTACAAGAAGAGATGTAGTTTATTAACCAGTAAAATTAAGCTATTATTAGATTTAATAAGCAGTTTCTTTCACAGAGTGGTGTTGTTGCACACCTTTTATCCTAGCACTTACTAGGCAGAGGAACGCAGGTCTCTGAGTTCAAGGCCATCCTAGTCTACATTGAGTGCCAGGACTGTCAGAGCTGTTACACAGAGAAATTGTGTCTTGAAGAAACAAACAAACAAAAAAAAAACAATCAAAACAAACAATGGCAATAATAAAGAAGCAGTATCTTTCTATCACTCCCTCTATGTATCAGGAAAGAAGAGAGCAAGAAGCACAACTAGATAAACAGTGTCTTAAATCTCAGGATACATGCATAAAGTTACCATGCAACACGTGTTACCATGCAGAGTCACATTAGTGGATTAGATTTCTACTTATCCATTCGACTGAAGAGACCAAAACAAAAGCCCAGGCTAATAAATAGATCATAGACAAGAAACTGGGGCAGAATTAGATGGTGGGACATCTGGCAGAGATTCTGGGACAGAGTGGGAGGCACAGGAGATTTGTCCCAGAGACAGAGGAAAACAGTCCCATGAAACTGAGGACCAGATAACCAGCCATGCGGCATGACTTAGAATAGAATAGAGAATAGAATGGTTAATTAAGTTATAAGCTATCTGGGGAACAAGTCAATGCTATTAACCTAGGCATTTATTCATACATAAGAAGTCTTTGAGTTACTATTACAGGGAGTAAAGAGGCCAGGTGTGAAAACACGCTTTACAGATGGTCCCAACTACAGATGGTAACAACCACTGGGCGTAAAATCCAAGCTTAGAAAACTTGTGGCTGGTAAGACAGTTTTCTAGCCTAAGATTGGAAGCCTGTGAGCAGCAAGTAGAGCAGGGAAACTAGAGACTCAGGACACAGCCTAATAGGAAAGCAGTTCCCGAGCCAAACACAATTTCCTAGCTGGAGGAAATTTAGGAGACTAAGTTTCTTTAAGAGAGAGTTAGGCAGTCCATGGGAAAACCGCAACCCAATTGGGTGTCCACACCCCAGTAATGGCCCAGAGCCAAAAGAGACAACTTACTCTACAGCCCAGAAGTCAGAGGGCAAACATTGGCTCCAGCCCAAACCCACAATGGGAGCCTGCTACAGGACCAGAGTAGGCAGGAAATAGAAGCACCAGCCCTCAGGGGTCAGAGTCAACTGAAACTGCCAGATAGATGCTAAACTGAAGGGCAACACACACCAGGTACTAGCTGAGAAGCTCCAATGGCAGCAGGCAGGGGAAAAAAAAAAACAAAGCCCAGACCCAAACCTCTAAACAGGTACAATATACTTGAAAATGGGTTTAAATACTAAGTGAAAAAAAAAAAGAAAGAAAGAAAAGAATATAGGAAGAATATAGGGTAGTCCGCCAACAGCACCCATGGGCTCAGAGGTGAGATAGCCACTTTCTCTCCTATAACAGTATGGAGTAGGGCCATCCAGAAGCACACGGGACACAGAAACAGTGCAGCAACTGGGACAGGATCCTTCCTGTCCACAATCTGCACCCTCCAGCTGAGGTTATTCCATAGCCGGCTATGCACGAGTTCCTCCAGGAGAGAGCTGATCCCCAAAGAGTGCTGATATAGGCTTACAGACCAACAGGAGGAACAAGCTCCTCCAGAGACAGCAAGAACATCTAACCCCAGAGCTAACCAGATGCCGAAAGACAAACACAAGAATCTTACCAACAGAAACCATGACTACTTGGCATCATCAGAATCCAGTTCACTCACCACAGCAAATCCCAGATACCCCACCACACCAGAAAAGCAAGGTGAGGATTTAAAAATCACATCTCATGATGCTGATAGAGGAGTTTTAAGAAGGACATAAATAAATCTCTTAAAGAAATACAGGAGAACACAGGTAAACAGGTAGAAGCCCTTAAAGAGGAAACACAAAAATCCCTTAAAGAATTACAAGAAAATACAACCAAACAGGTAAAGGAAATGAACAAAACCATCCAGGATCTAAAAATGTAAGCAAAAACAATAAAGAAATCACAAAAGGAGACAATTCTGGAGATAGAAAACCTAAGAAAGAGATAAGGAGCCATAGATGTAAGCATCACCAACAGAATACAAGAGATAGAAGAGAGAATCTCAGGGGCAGAAGACACCATAGAAAACATTGACACAACAACCAAAGAAAATGCAAAATGATCCTAACTCAAAACATCCAGGAAATCCAAGACCACAATGAGAAGACCAAACCTAAGGATAATAAATATAGAAGAGAGCAAAAATTTCCAACTTTAAAGAGCCAGTAAATATCTTCAACAAAATTATAGAAGAAAACTTCCCTAACATAAAGCAAGAGATGCCCATGAATATACAAGAAGCCTACAGAACACCAAATAAACTGGATAAGAAAAGAAATCCCTCCTATCACATAATATTCAAAACATCAAATGCACAAAACAAAGAAAGAATATTAAAAGCAATAAGGGAAAAAGCTCAAGTAACATATAAAGGCAGAACTATCATAATTACACAAGATTTCTCTCCAGAGACAGAAGATCCTGGGCAGATGTCATACAGAACCTAAGAGAACACCTGCCATCCAAGGCAACCATACCCAACAAAACTCTCAATAACCGTAGATGGAGAAACCAATTATTTTTGTTACTACAGTGTAACTATAATTTTTGCTAGTTAGGAATCATAACGTAATTATCTCTGTTTTCTAGTGTTGTTAGGTGAACCCTGTGAAATGATTATTAGAACCTCCAGATAGGCTGTGACTGGCAGATTAAGAACTGCTGGTATATGTCCAAAGGACAAAACATCATGACCAAAAAGAAAACATAAAAGAAAGCATGTAATTATGATTTCTGCTTCAGAAGGTTGGAGTCCATAAAGGCATGGCAACAGGAATAGGTAAGAGCACATATCTGTCTGTCTGTCTGTCTGTCTGTCTGTCTGTCTGTATGTATGTGTGTATTCACACACCTTGATCACAAGTAGATAGTAGAAAGAGGCAATCTAAAATAGCATGAATCTTTGAAACTTCAAAGACTGCCCCCAGGGGCATACTTCTCCAAGTAACATACTTCCCCAGCAAGACCATATCTTTTTTTTTTTTTAAAGATTTATTTATTATTATATGTAAGTACACTGTAGCTGTCCTCAGATGCACCAGAAGAGGGCGTCAGATCTCATTACGGGTGGCTGTGAGCCACCATGTGGTTGCTGGGATTTGAACTCATGACCTTTGGAAGAGCAATCAGTGCTCTTACCCGCTGAGCCATCTCACCAGCCCGCAAGACTATATCTTATACTCCTCCCTAAACAGCCACCAACTGGAGGACAAGTGTTTAAACATACAAGCCTGTGGGGCCGTTCTCATTCAAAATATCACAATAGCCTACTCCACAGATACTTCTTCAACAATTTTCATTGCCATGCTGTCTACAATAGCTAGAAAATGGAAACAACATAAATGTCCTTCAATTTATGAGTGGAAAATGCAATATGGTGCATATACACTGCTGCTGAATATTATTCAACTCTAAATAAAAGTGAAATTTTCATGTAAACAGAGCTATAAATGATTATGCTGAGTGAGGTAATCTAGACTCAGAAAGGCAATGTCATGTGTTTTATCTTATCCATATATCCTGGCATACAACGTGGAGAAACCACAGAAACTAGAATAATAAAAAGGGACTATGGATGAAAGAAAAGAAATGTTTGAAAGGGGAATACTCAGATACAAGTGATATGAAAGGGGAAATGTGAAATCCTGAGAGACTTTAATTAAGGAGGGGACAACGGGTCAATAGAGAAAAGAATGGCCAGGGCAGCGAAAATGACATTAAGGATGTTCAAAAAAGCCATAAAGAATCATTTTATTTTATATTAACCTACAATTACTTATACACACACACACACACACGTGCACTCACACGTGTGTATATGTGTGTGTGCACACATGCACGTGTTTGCCTGTGTGTGTGTATGTGTGTGTGTGTGTGTGTGTGTGATGAAGTTATGTCACTTGGACTCAGAATGCTCCCCACAAGGGCTATAGCCTATCTAACAAAAACTTCAGTACTATGAATAAGGAACCTCCTTTCGAGTTTCAGTCACGGTAGCTCAAGAGACTCCCAAAACAAATATAGGCTATAGGTGCTGCCTTTGGCTGCTTCTGAGAGGGTAAAGACATCATATACTTCAGACATGGAACTAACAGTATTCGATGTGGATCCGACCTGAAAGCCCCCTCCCTGGGGTCTTGTTTTTATAGTCTCAGAGTTCTCAGAGCATACTGTGGAAGCTGACAAAGGAGGGAAGCTACCACAGCCCTACCAAGCCATGATGCCTATGTCCCACAGTGCAACCAGTATGGCAAGATACCTCTAAAGGTGATACTAAAGTCCTGGAAGTAACCAACAGCTCTCAAATTGGATGTAAGGCTTATTTATCAGGAGGGAAATCATGCCTGGTACTGGAAATCTAGCCATTTACCCAGAGCTAATGAGGTCATAGTCTTAGAGAAGAGCCTACTACGGCCCACTTTACTAGACCAGCATAATTCCTAACTGCATTCTAAACACCCATCCTTGTATCCACAGATAACTTTAGCTCTTAACCCTCATCAAAGCTGCTTCCCTTTGCAACAAATGGAGACCATTACAGAAAACTACAACAAGTCAAAATGCAGAGAACAACTGATCATGTTTTGCCCAAACCCAATGGATACATCAACAATTTCTATATCCAAGTTCCACAGGACACTGTGCAGGAGGTGAAAAGATTATAAAAGGTAGAGGATCAGGAGTTCTGGTGTATGATAGCATTTACTAGAAATGAAAGGGAAGCTACACCCATGATATCTTACTATTGAGGTTACCAACATGAAGATGGAACAATGACAATACCTACAGACATGCTACTGCAGATGGCAGAACAGTCGCAGCACACACACACCCCCCCCTCAAAAGACTACAGTCAACCCAAGGACTACTGAGAGGGAATATTAGTTATCTCAGGGATGATCCCACAATTGACTCTTTAATACTAAGTGGCCAGCTCTGAAATCTTATGCATAGAAGCAATGCTATTGGACTCAGTATGTTGTATGCATACATATATGCATTTATACATATATGTAACAAAAATAATTAAAGAGTCCATGAATTTGAGAGAAAGTCAGGGAGACATGGAAGGGGTTTCAGAGACTAAAGAGAAAGGGAAATTATATAATTATATTTTAATTTAAAGTATTTTTAAAAATGTAACAGGCTGAGAACTA